>DWHO01000203.1:0-23668 GCA_018247575.1 Eurytides lysithous rurik | reverse complement strand
AAATGACGTGTTTTCTTTTTTTTTCGCTTCTCTTCGTTTAAATGAAATTTTAAGAGAAGTTCAAATTTTTGGGGGCTTTTTATTCTGTGACTTCTAATTCTTTATGTTTATCAATGATCAGCTATACTAAAAATTGAGAATAATGTTTCAGAGATCTTTCAATTTTAACATTTAATATCTCAAACATAGTTTAAAATCTAGTGGCACTAATGCTTGAAGCGTGAACAGCGTCATCAACAACATTAATTAAAAAAATTCAAAGCTATACAAAGCATCACTGACAAGGGCCAGTGGAGTAAATTCTTATGCTCTCTGTGTAAGGTTTTTTTAACGTGTGTAATCTAAATCACACTTTCATAAATCTATATTTTCTTTATTAAAAGGCGACGTCTATCCAGTATTTCGGGCTTCGTATTTTTTTAAGTTACAATTTTTTCCTCAACCTAACAAACATATCCATACTAACAACATTTGTAGTAATCATATCGTCTCTATTATTACAATATTCACTGTTCTATTTTCGTCATAGAAATGTTATAAATGATGTTATAATTATAAATTTCATATGTTGTAAAAATTATCTGCTTTTTAAAAACATCTTTACTGGATGTTGAAATGATCCGCATTTGCTTACCAATTGGTCCAGTCTGGTTACTAATTAAAAACTACATAGCTACATAAATGTATTTATGTCTAACCTGGGTTCTGTCCGCAATAGACCGCGTGAGTTGCGAATTAAGTACTGACACACGCTATTATCAGTATCCTGATAGAGTGCAATTACAGCATAAGTGATATTAAGTGAATATCCTGTTAACAGCTCTCCTTTATTATGCATATCCTTGAAAGCTATGGATTTCGCAGACTTCTCGCCGACGTTATTTACAACCAGGCTTATCTTCGATGGGGAAATATTTCACAAAGACATCTTAATTTACCATTCGATCGTTAATTGCTAACAAACTATAATACAATTAAATGTGAACCAACTAATAAAATAAGTATTTCACCACGAATCTTGCAATCCATAACATAAACCCAACTAATCGTTGCCTATTGTATTAAAGAAATTTCTATATGTCAGTGATGCTCAAAACGCGGAATTCGTTTCTCAATATGCTCGTAACGAAATAGATATTGACGTTGCAAAAGCCAATTGTGAACACGTACTTTCTAACCAGTACGTACGTACGTTTCTTTAGTGTTGTACTGTGACTTAACATATTAGGGTAATGCTGTAAGAAACATTGTATTTTAACGACATTACTTAAAAATGTTAAGGGGAGGCCTGTTATGCAGGGATTCAGAGGTCTGGAGGCCCCTTGGCCCCTAGTTATTTTCCAAATAAAATGCGCAATATTATTCAGTCGAGCTTTTTAATAAATAAATTCTTTTAACCAGAAATATAAATACATTTGGAAGATTTTTTTTCGTGGAGCTCCACTTTTGTGGAAGCCCCGGGTTTAAACCCCAGATGCCCTCCCCTAAACCCGGCCCTGCTGTTGTGAAATCAGTTAATGGGAAAAATGTATTTATCTTTATAATATAGTTCTGTATGTTTTTGGGTAAAATAAAATAAACTATTTCTTTAACATTAAAAAATGGCATGTTATTGACAAATGCTGTTGCTTCTTCAGATATTATTCTCCATAGCTTTCGGATTAGACTTGAACAGGAAAACGCAAAAAGCTTTATAATTGCCGGTATAGTATTGCAGTGAGTGGGCGTTCTCGCAGCCACTTGCCACAAGAATGCGGAATACAGGCTGAACCAGATTTGAGCCAATCGCCCAGTAAAAGGCTACCTGTTGAGGGGTTAAGTTGATTGTGCATTTGTGCTTGTCAATTATAACCGTAGTAGTTTGTAGTATTATAAGATGTATGCATATTGCATGCATTGTTAATTTCCTATAAAAGGGTATTAATAATACATACTAGTTCTCAAATCCACTAGTGCTCAGCTCCGCGCTGCATAAATGTGTCGAAAATGTTATATGGTATATAGGTACTCTTCGGCGATATTGTCATTCAAACCGGAAAACTGTAAAATTTGCACGGTATTGTTTCGCGTTGAAATTTAACCCCAGGCGTTATAAGAGTTGTACAAACTATAGAACGCTTTGTACATAATTTTATTCAGTTAAATGTATTATTATATTTGAGCTCGATTTTAGTATCTTTCTACAATAACAGTTAGAAATCTCAGATCTTAGTCCACTTGGCTTACAATGCAACAACTTCTGAGGTAATACAATATGGGATAAATTAGTGTTACGAATGTTAGCTTAATAAATATAGGAATCTGCAAAAAAATGATGCATCTTAGCTGATTTCGGAGATGGAATCAAGTGAATTAATACATTAGATATAATACTCAAATTGGACATGCACCAATTAGTAAGGGCATGGATATCGATTTTAATAATATTGTCATATGCCAATGGAAATATAAATTTCTATAACATTTTAATGTTACATTTAATCTTCGTTCACGCTTAGCTTTATTTGTTTTTGTTTAAACCGTATTCAAGTCTTAATTTAGTATGTACGGTGTGATTTGTCATGGCGAAACAATTGTTTTTATTATGAGTATGAATAAAAAATGACTTGTAATATGTAAATATTTTGTCATTTTGTCTGCCTTTTGTTCATTAAATCTTAACGAATAATTATTTATATATAATAATTGTTTATGTTATATGAGTTAACAGGTGCATACAAATCGTATAGATTTTGTCTTAATTTGTATATTAGAATACATGAAGCTATTTCATCCTTATCTTTGTTTGTAACACTTCATTTGTTTTACCACGAAAACCCGATAACTATAAAATTAGGCATGACGATAAGAGTGCAAACTAGAGCAACAGGTTTATATACGTGAAATTAACTGCGAAAGTTTAGAGCGGTCATATTTCGGCACAAGGCTGATCAGACAGGTGATTACAATTGAAATAAGCCATGAACATTTACTTAATTTAATCTAGAATAATTTTAGACATTGGATCATAAACATATCAATTGTTTTTGTCTAAATACATTCATAAGTCTGTAGAGTTTGTAATATAATAACATATTCTCCTTAATTAAGAGTTGAGCACTTCACCTACCACTAGTATTTTAAACAACTGTTTGTATGCATATCTAACATGAGCATAAGCCTCAATTTGATTGCGACAGTCCCTGTATCGTTCGGGATGCGTATCTTTTAAGAAATATATATTTTTATGAAACAAAAGCGTATATATAGGTGAAGAAAAAAACGTAAGAGTAAAATTTTTTAAAACCCAGTCAGATAAATTGAACTCACAGTTTTGAATCACCATAGGCCTGATAAGGATATTATATAATATTACTCAAAATATTATAACAAAATGTGTTTTATTGAAAAGGCTACGAAATGATTACGTCAGTAATTGTTGTAACACAGTTAATATTTTTTAACATAATATAAGTATAAAACTGTTCCATTCTGAGGTTAAATATTATATTGAGGCAAATATTAAAAACAGAAATTAACGTCGGCCAGTGTATTGAAAGAAGTACGAAGATTAAAAACTACGGACGTGAACTGACCGTAGGATTTGAAAGAACAATCGAATCGATGTCGAAAACAATATTCCGGTGAATATGATGATATTCGTTAGGTGATATTGGTTAGATTTCTCCAATTAAAACGTTCACAAGTAGAAATTCACGTAGTTATGAAAAAAAAAAACAGGTCTTGCAAAATTCACGATTACATAGCGACGAGTGAAGTCACCTCATTATGTAAACTAACGAATTATATGTGTGAGATAATGTTTAAAAACATAGAAAATATACCTACGCGGTGCGGGTTGAACAGTCGACCAACACGAAATGCAACCTGACGCCCGTTTACAGTCGGCGTCGTATTGTGAGCACAAGTGTATGGATTTGCCGTGTAATTTATTCCAAAACGCGTCGTGTTCAATCGTAATTCACTGTTAGTTAACTCGCTAGCTCTCATATGAAGGAAACCCGCGTTAATGAAATATATCTGCCTGTGTTCGGCAGATACTTGACATACTTGATGGACGATTTCATTGCGCCACGTAATAAAGCTGAGAATGGCAGGTATGTAACACTTTCTTTATTTGTGTATCATCCTAAAAAAGTTAAAAGTAATATAATGATTTGTTGACCTTCTTTGAAAAAGCAAAGGTAACCAGCTGGTATTATTTTGGTATAGATTATTTACAATTAGGTACTAAAAGTGATATTGGCTTTTATTATATACTAGCAATTTAAGTGAGCAATTCCTCTAAATTAACATACTTTTTATATAAAGTAATGTTTGGTACAAACGTAAAAATATTCTTTATGCATCTGTTATGTGAATGCAAATCGGCATACTGGTACATCGCAGTATCAAAGCGGCATTGTTCAAATACGGTGCGATAAATTCGAGCGGTCTCGTTGTTCGCGATTTAAGCAGGTGAGGGTTTTTATTTCTCTCCGTGGAAACGTTTGGCGTGTGATACATTCGTTATGTGCAACATTTGTCATTTCAATATCGCTCTACGATCGCTGTTTGGTCGCACAAAACACGACGGAGCGCGAACTTTTCGTTTTCCAACTTGTTATTTTTTTCAATTAACGTTGCCTAACTGCGCGTTACCGTTATGTGGCGTGTTATAAAACGGATTACGATTTCGTTTTGACAATAGTAGATTACTTGCGCTAACTGTCCGGCTCAAGGTGGGCTGGTGAAGGTGATAAGAATAATTATAACGTTGCAGCGTTGACTATAACCAAATCTCGCTGTACTGAAACACCTGATATAATATATTGCGTTTATACGCATACTGCACATAATTGGTTAAAATTAATTTACCGATTAACATTCGAAACAAAATTATAATTGTGATTTTCGTATTATTTTCTCGACATTTCGAATAGTTCACGGTATACTTCTTCAGCACAACTATACCCAATCTGGTAAGTGTGGTTTGTAAATGGCAGCACTCAGAGTCCGACTGTTAATGTTAGTTAACCAACCGCCAATCAGTTATGTTAGGCAGTACTGCGCTCCGGGTTTAAGGACAGTGTTACATCTGTAGGTGACAAGCGCAGTGTAGGGTTAAGCAGGTTTTTTTTTTTTTTTATGGATTAAGAGGCAAACGAGTAAGCGGCTCTTGCAAGCAATCACCATGGACATTCGCAACATTAGAAGACTTGCAAATGCTTTGCCGGCCTTTGATTGGATTGGATTTTTAGTTTTTGCGTTCGCTTACCATCAGGTCCCCGGTTTGCTCGTCTCTTCACTTTATCTCCTTAAAAAAAACTATACAGACAGACGATGATGTTCTGCTCAATTTACATGTATACTTCGGAATCAATCACCTCACGGGTCGTTTTCTATATTCTATATATTTTAGTAAAAACTCCTACCTAGAAAGATTCATTCGATTTGTTATTGTTTTAGATAACTCTTCTGTAAAAAAATCTTTAGAGTTCTGCTTAAAAGGTGTGGCTTAGTCCGCTCAATTCCTGGACAATGCCAAAGGTTAGTTACTGCTACATTCCCCGGCGATGATTTGCAACTGACATTCGTTTTGTACTTACGCAATTAACATTGGCTTTAGTTATAAGCAATGAAATTGCGAAATCTCGTGGTTATAAAAAACGTTAGTACAACATCGCAATTGCCTGTTTACGTTTGCTTTTTGAATTTAGATGCAACCAGTTTCTATTAGTTCTAAGCCTAGTCCATTGGTTACTTGATTAGCAATCTTTTGGGAGTGGATGTGGGCAACTTTTATTACTTATCGGATCATCTCATTTTTGATTCGATTACGCTAAGAAATAACGGCCATGGATCGCTCGAGTAGTATTGTAGTTATCCGTGTCCTGTATTAGTGCTTTAATCTGTTATTCTTTACAATCCAAATGTTATGACTTCTGGCAAAACAGCATTCGTTTTATTTTTCCTTAATGTTTAAAAATCGTAATTTCAATCTTATATTCTAATATTATTATATTATATAATAAATAATACGATTTATTTCTATATAATCACATAAATTGTTTTTATTTAAAAAAAGTTCAGATTGACAGTTGAGATGTGTAATGTACCTGTAGTTTACTTTATGTGAAGTTGTTATCGTCTGTTAGTTTAATAATAGTTGCCTTTATTGAGATCATACTTTTTATTGTAATTTAACATGCGATATCACTTAATAACATTTTAATAACAATCATAGATTAGCATCATACAATTACAAAATAGAATAAGCAAAATAAGCATATAGGTTATTAAACAAATATAAGATATATCATGCAGCAGACGATTTATGCATTAATATCATCTAACAGAAAGAAAATTCTGTTTGTGAGACCGTAGGCATAAGCGAACTTAATTATGATTGACCCTTGATCCTCTGATGAACCAACGCGGCATGTCCTGTATTGTATATGGTCGGCCTCAACTGACATTAATTTATAGGTTTCCGTTGCGAACTTGCAACACGTGTGTAGTTACAAAATGTCTGGGCCATTTAAGTTGGACAGTCTTACGGTTAACCGCTCAGAGTTATGTAAAATACATGCGAAATTTTGGACACGTTCTCTTACCGTATTACGCGATACATTCACTTTGGTGTGGTTAAATTAACAAGAATACGAAACACTCTATCGACCCAAGTTAAAAGCATTAAAACATCTAGATATGTTTATACATATTTTACTGTCTCTATTATAAAGAATTGTTATATTATTATTATACAATACAACTTTATCAGCCGGCTCTGTAGTTGGAGGGTTTTTTACAATTTTTGTTTAATGTTAATAAAACATAAATGTACAAAAATCCTCTAACAAAGCACTTCATCGTACTATTTGTACCAGAATGGCAGCGCTTAAAAGTGTAAATTAAATTTCTCCACCGCGTCAAAGGCGACTCGAGCTTATCTAAATTGCATGAATGTTCTCATGAATAATAGGGCTGAGTGTGCGCGAGGGATAAAAGTATGAGTCTAAGACCCTCTCTAATTGTGCTGTTAGCGCGAGGGTTTATAGTTACACGTACTCTGTAACGCATTGAAGTGAGTTTTTATTAGCATTTCTTTCTTATACATTAAATCACTTCAGCCGTCTTCGGAAGATACCTTAAGGATTGCATCGATAAAATTAAAACATACTTAAATTTTTAAGTCAAAGATGCATCGATAAAGATTTATGGATATTTATTAACAAAATACAAATGAGGTTTTGACGTCAATAACTTTAATATAGGATAGAATATATTTATTGTCTGTTGGCCCGGAATCTAAAGATGAAATCATACCTCATAAAGGTTTTTTTTCTTGATGAAAGACATGAAAATATGATGAAAATATTTGTTTGATGACATGAAAATAATTGTTTCTTCTGCCTTAGTTATACTTTGACTTCAAGCAGTGAAAATTCGATGAATGCCATTTTGAATTTTAATCATTCGTACATCAAAATTTTTAATTCTAATGGAAAGCGATTAATATGCCTTCATTAATTTAAAAATCTAACAACATAAAACAATTAATAACTCACTGACCTGTTCCAAATTTGAGTATCATAACCAAGAATTCTACTTTACTTGAACGAGATTAAAGGTTGCACTAGTAATTTTATAAAAATCAGTGACAGGCACACAGTGAATACTAGAAATAAAAGTAAGCTTGTAACACCTCGATTTCGTCTCTAAAAGGTGAAAAAATCCTTCATGGGTATTGGTATACATATGCATATTTAATAAAGTTCCACAAAATATCTTAGACATTTTCTTGCTTTAAGCTTATTACACTGTTCAGGAGCTTTTGGTAGATCAAAATGCGTAAATGCGGAACTTAATTGATTGACTCATTTATGGGATAGTTATTACATTGTATTAACATACTGTAACGTTATTTTAAAAGACCAACTGTTGAGTTTCACGCCTGCTCTTCTCAACAGTACTGCATTTCGAGCCGGTAGTAGATTTCTCACGAATAAAATGTAAAAATGACGATTCGAAAGTGCTTGGAAAGGCCTAATTTAATAAATATATTTGATTTGACTTCCTCACAACTAAACTCGTTGAATTCAGTTGGAATATAATGAACGAAACAATGCTGTTGATAAATACAAAGAGATAAGATTTGCGACGGAGGGAACTGTGGAAGTATTTATTATGTATTCAAATGTAAATGCTGCGCTTCGAATAAAAGAAACATGTGATTCGGATATGATTAAATGTCGACAGATTGCATTCTGTTTAACTTTCAAAGTAATAACAGCGTTGCCACGGCGCCACCGGAGAATGATCTCTGTTAATGTATAGATTAAAGGAGATTGTTTCCGCTTTTGTGTCGACGATACCTCATTATTACAATAGCACTGAGGAGAAAGTAAATCTTTAATATTTACTTCTATTTTCGTACTGCATAGTGAATATTGTAGTAAAGAAATAAATAAGAATGTCTACTGTTTGATAAAAATAATTCATATATGTTGAAACACTACAAAATATACTTCAATGTTTATGTAATATTCATATAGCATCAATCGGTTAATTCGTTATATTTTCATGGTGCGAACTTTTCTTTTGATGTTAGAATTCCAAATAATTTATTAGGGTTTTTATCCATATCTAGTATAATAATTTATTATGGTTTTTTGTGATGGACTCCAATTTTTTTTTTATTTTAGTAAAATATTTCGATGGCGTTAAGTTAATTGTGTTTTTTTACAGCCGACAACAACAGGAAACTTTGTTTAAAAAATTTCTATAACTTTGTAACATACTTTAAGTTTAAATAAGCTAATAATTTCAACAAAAGACGATCTTTTTCGTTCCTCTATACCAGTATTGCCCGCGGTCACAAGGGTCAGTCAAGCGTCTCTCTTTTTTCTACAGTATTACGAAACGTATTGTGTAAGGAAATAAAATTACAGAACTCTTTATCGTTGACGCAGTGGTTGGCTTTTATCATGTTTTTATGGTAATGTTATTGTTGCAGACGATTGTCTTTAATGCTTTCGTTTAGGTTTAAGAAGTCAGCAGATTGGTAGGTGAAAGTGAAATCGTTTCCGCATCTGGAACACTTATGTTTTAATTTTATATGAGCATTTTTATGTGGGATATCTGTAAGATGCCTTGCAAGTAATACCTCGGTAATTACCCGATGTTAGTGATCACTCAACTCATGGATCACGGGGCGTGTCTCCTTTATCTCACTTGTCGCCCGAAACATTTTTATGGCGGTCTTCCGTATGCCTCAGCCTACTCCGGATAAGACTGATAATATTAGTACCAAAGCTCGAACCATCAGCAGAAGCTAGGCTTTACCTTTTATGTGTCTTTTCTCTACTCGGTTATTCTATCGCCAAACAGTAGTGTGTAAACACATTGTGATCCGATTTGATGGGCAAAGGTGCCAGTATTTATTGGGCAAAGAGATAAAACATCTTGAATCTCTGGATGTTAAGCGCAGCACAGAGCTAAGGAGGTCTGTATGGAACCATGTTATTGTGGGCACACGTGTCTTTCCATCAGGTGCACCACATGCTTGTATTGTCACTTACTTGCACTGACAATAACAGTAAGTACTGATCCTTGGCTTGCTTCAGGATTAGGAAACGAGCAAGCGGTTCACCTGATGGAAAGCGATCACCGCCGCCCATGGACATCTACAACATCAAGGCATAATTAACCATCCTTCAACATATGTTTTTAAATCCGAGTACTCAACATGTCAACTTAAATCCTGTTTTCACAAAGCTTCACATCTCAATATACAATTTCGTTCTCGTAATCTTATTTTATATTTTCAGTAATAATACATCCGATATACATATAGCAAAATTTGCTACAACTTTCATAGAAAACTTCTTATAATTAAATTATAATGTTTTGTATTGCTTTCACCTGCGGCTTCATTCGTAATATTCGATTTCGTGATATTTACTTTGATTTGAATTCTAACTTTGATTTTTCTATTAAAGCAACTGTTACCCTTTATCTTGGCAACTATATTTTTCTTAAATTAATCCAATCTATCACTTTGTCGCTGCATAAACGTAGATCAAACCAATAAGTATTGTGCCTATGAATATATAAGGTAAGAAAAATTATTTTTTACTTATTAGAAATAAGTATTGCGTTCTATAGAACACGCTGGCTGTTTGATGGCGGGCCAATATACCTTTTTGAAACGTTATCCGACACGTCCCCAGCAGTTTGTTCGCCTTTCAATGGAACGTGCTTCGGTAGAAATCAAGCTTCGAGCGTTCGAAATGTGGGACACGGACTTTGACACCGATACCTGCTCAATGCATTCGAGCTACGAGTATGTATGCTAATGTAAAGTTTACTGTGCGAAGTAAACCAGTGGAACGGGCGCTAGTTTAGTTTTTTTTAACCTATACCGACGCTGGTATTATACTGAACATTCGTATACATCGCATGCGATATTTGAGACTGAAAATTAACGTATGCAAGACGAAAAATATCTGCAAAGATAGAATTTTCAACGTACTTTTTTTTATGAATATCATACTATTTTTAAATCGTTTGAACCTAGTATATTCGGGGAGTAATACAGAGAGAAAATTCACTAAATATTTACGCATTCCACAGTTAGGGAATTTTAATGTTTAAATGTTTCTCGAAATTAGTGCGGGCTGACAGTTTCTACGAAAATTCCGAGTGAATTGTTCAAAATTCTTGCATTTTACGTTTTGCGTAACGTAGGTAGTTGTAAGTATGTAACGGCGCTACTGTTTTTATTTATATCTTCTTTATATCATTTCATAAACGAAATATTTTTTAAAGTAAATGTTAAACCATTCACGATACAATTTCATATGAACATTTTCTATTACACAAATTTAAATTTAGGACAGCGTTCACTATTACAAGATCATTAATCCGTTATTTTTGATTCAAAAGTAATATGAATGTTTGAATGAAAACACTAAAATTTATATTTAAATGATGTAGATTAAAACAGTTTAGGGTTTAAATCACTCGTTGTTCCAGAAGGATACTAAGAGAGATTGAATCTTATTAGTTGATCAGAACACGTTGTCACAAAGTAACATTGTGCATGGGCAAGTTTCGAGAAATAATTCATTTAAGCGAAACTTTCTTTTTCATCAATTGATGATGGGCTGTTGATAAACTGTTGTTAAATTGCTTGTTAACTGGACGGGTAATGGGTCGATGGGCAGATTTTCCGTTCACAATGGAAAGTGGCACCACTTGCCCGCAAAGCGCTCTCCAGATCACTCGAAACCGTCCACATCGCATTACAAGTTATCGCTATACATCTTGTTTACACCCTTTTGTTGAAATAGAAATAAGTTATGCTAATAATATATTTATTGCTTTGTTGGGTATCATAAATGGTATAAAATAATTGCAACATTTGTATTATTATATTTCATTCAAAAATGATATTATGTTTCACCCTAAATCTTAATCAACGCGAGCGAAATAGCAGAAAAAAACCTTAGAAATATAAATATACGAAACGGTGTAGAAGATAGTTTATACGTAACTTCGATATTTTTGCGACTTCCAGAAAAGGAAAGGTTCTCAATTTATAATTAATAATTATATATAGCGAGTTACCTCCGTCATCTTTTTGTATTTTCGGACACTTATAAATTACGTTGATGATTATGAAATTATGTTGATACACGGTTGATGTTATAGAAATGTAATTGGACCTAGTAGGAAATATACATGAAAGGTATTGGTAAGATGTGTTCGAAGTCGGTATGTTTTTTTTTGTTTTATAAAAATTAATCATGGACAAATTTAACTTACTAGTGTCATGTCAGATGTCAATCAGTCTGTTGCTCGCATGGATTCCTATCAAAGGAAGCGATTTTCTTTTCCGTACAACTTTTACCAAAAGGCTATGTTACTCACAGGCTACTATTATATACCAGGCTATTCTAATGCGAAATGTTAAGTAGTTAATTAGATCCGTTTCTCCGTTAGGGCGTGCTAGAAGTACAAATCACACTCAACAGATTTTAGGTTTCAGGTAAAACCTAAACCTGGATTTCAGGTATTAATATAAATATTTTCTTATTTTTGTATATTCCGTAAATTTTTATTTATGATTACTGTCAAAATAGTGTGGATTAATTATATTAAAAGTATTGCCTGATAAAGTGGTCCGAGATAATACGTTTTATCTATAAACTATTTATGTAAATTAACCACTTGCACATGTGTCAATTAAAAATTTACCTTTATCCTTGTTATGAATACTCGCAATATTATTTAATGAGATATAACCGCATTTAAATTAAAACGCATCCGTTATTGACTTCTCAGTAGATACCTCGGACGATGACAGCGCGTATTTGATGTGCAGGTGTTTTAATAGTAATCCCTCGGTACTATTGTTGTGCCTGTGAGGAATTGCTGTTAGACGTAGTGTTTTGCTGTTTCTCAGGTCCCAATAGACTATTACCACAACAAGAAAAACTGTGAACAGTAAACTGTTTACGAGGAACAACAATGAATTTCTACGGAAAAAACTCTGATTCTTTTAACTAATACAATGTTAATTGTTACACCTGTTCACATTGTTGAGTTTATTAGTCACACATGACTGATTGCACCAGTGAATTATCATGAGGCACCTAATCCCACGTGGCTACAAGACAAGGTCGTAATACATTATCTGTATCATCTGACAAATATTTTATCTACATCTTGTGTACACACCGTCGACCTTGCGCCTCGGAAGATTTTGATTTCGGTTGATAAATTTCGATATATCGAACAATAAAACCGTTTTAGCAGTGATATCCTCTTGTAAGCGAAATTTCTCATGGTGTCTTTTTATTCAACATTTTTCATTGTTGTTAAATGACGTTGAAGTATTTTATTAATTAATTTTTAGTGAAAATCATTTCAACTCTCACCTCAGTATTACAATACTTTATATAAAAAATATGTAATAAAATGTATTTTATATTTTCAAATTCAGCAAATCAAATACATAAAATTCGGATTCAATATTTGTTTTCTTTTGTGGACTTTATTGTCCTTTGTTACGGCACACTTCTTATTACCTTTATTGTGATATATTCAAATATGCCCGCAATTGTTTAGGAATGTCGCCTAAGAAACATCTTGTGAATAATAAATAGTGACCCTACTACGAGTTTAGAATGCGCATACGAAATGTTTTTAAATTGACTTATGATATAGTATTTAAATCACGTTAATTTAGCATTTTGAAATGTTTAACTTTAATAATATTATATAAAAGTTATATTTATTTTCTTTAGGTTTATAGTTGATAAATATTTTTTTGTATTTTTCATAGTCAGCTTAGTTAAATGTCCAAATGTTAAGGATTTTATAAAGACAATGTGGATTTAAAACAGTGAAGTTTGTCGTAAATAAAAATTTGTGAATTTAAACGCCTTAAAAGGATTTCCCTGTGTTTTAAACGTTACAATCATATAATTTTGCCACAGCGTGTGTTGCCAGAAAAAAATTAAATGCATATAAAAAAAACCTCGTACCGGCCGGTGAACTTCTTAAACATGACTTTGGTCGAGAAGAAGTATTTTGAATAGAAAGTAACTGAGCGGTAACTGAGATCCAATCGTCAAGATAGTAACACTTGTAGTCTGGATATTCGCTTAATTTCAAGTTAATTGCCTCAAAAAGAATTTTATTCCTTATTCATAGTTTCGTGAAAGGTATTCGTGGTAAGGGCGCTAGGCATAATGTATCGCCATCTCTGCGCTAAATGGCCACGTTGTTTGCGTACCACATATCTATTCAAACATCTGTGTTGTTCCGTACATAAGGAATTTTCACTTGCTTGCTAATAGATTCCGTTATAGAGCCGATTTAAGGACGTTTTCCTTTGAATACACTTTGCGTTGTTATTTACGTAGAATTAAGATCAGTATGCCAATGCATCAAGCCAGCAAGTGGGGTGCCTGGTCGTAGGTGACATGTTTGCCCACAATGCCACTAAGAATTTTGAACTCTAAACCATTCAAGATTGCCCAGCTTCGCTCTTTCAGATATATTTTTGCCTAATTATTTTAAAACTTTAGAACACACCTTATGATATGTTCTAATTATTATTTATATATATTTAAAAGATTTAAACGGAGCTCATTTGTTTTTACTCTATTATATCAGACCTAAAAATTTTCTTTCACCTTTCGTTCCTTATCATCTGCAAACAACAGGCTGCTGACGTTTACAAATATTTAAATTAAAAATCTGTTTATGTAATTTAAACTGTGTAAAACAACTTTTTAACCAACAGTTTTCATGTGTTATTAAAATTCCATCGAAACAAGAAGAAATAAAACGGAATAATAGTGTTAAAAAACGATGACTTATTTAGTCTGTAGCGTAGTCAGAGAATAAAAGATGTAATGGATCAATTGAAACCATTAATAATTAGATGTCGTTTATTGAAGCGGGTGCGGGTGCATTTTTGATGCGGGAATCGGAAATTATATGTTTACATTGTCATGCTTATACATGTTATATCTTTCATATAGTAAACGCTTCGTCGTCAGTGAAAAACAAGTTGTATTTGCATCGCCGTATTTTCGACGTACTGTTCAAATATATCTTATTCCTTGTTATCATTTTATTATGCGGTTTCGTTGATGTATTTGCGAATCGTTCATACCTAAAAAAAGTCATTCCTCTCAAATTGCAGCAGTAAGTCATAATAGGTTTGTACCGTAGAAATAGTTGTGCGTTATACATTCTTATTAATGTTTGTGGTTCTAAAGTTCAAATAGGATAGAACAGTTTATACATGAATTAATGTTTTCGAATTCTGTACGAATCGCCTTCCACTATGCGCGTATTGATGTTGTTCCCAATATATGGTAAAAAGTGGCCCACCGACCATAAGTTATAACGGTACGTTTAACTACGTGTCATTCATATCAGTTTAAAGAATATCGTTTTACGTTAACAAATACTTTAAATTCTAAATGTTTCGAACTACTTTATTACTTTACATGGTCCAGAATAGTCTGAACAATGTTGTGTTTTCTTGAAAGTAATGGAACGTCATGAGATCTGTGAAATATAATAATTTAGGTATTATATTTTATTCAGTAAAAGTCATTTCCATTTGGTGAGATACAATTAGCTTACGTTGTTGTCACGTTGTGATGTTTCGATGCCCGAGAATTTTGTAGGTAGATATCAAATGTCATCGGTAACGGTATACCGTAGTAGACGATACTGAGAAACTGAATTAAATTCGGTTATACGAGATATTTTAGGCAACATATGTATAATTGAATGTACTGTGACATATGTTTTCAACTATCACATTGTTTGAAGTAGCTTTAGTGTGTTATGAGAACGCATTTTTATTATTTTCTAGAGAGCTTCGTCTAATACTTACTGAAAACGGCATTAAATCCGTTGTGTATTTAATCGCTGAAATCAGGACACAGGATTATGCACAATAACATACGCACAAAATATAGCGAACAATTATAGATACACAAAAGATTCTGTACTCTACCGACAGGTCTTAGAAACTGATATCTGGCTATAATTATATTTTTTATGATTTACTGTACCACAGTTTATAAGATTTGTTAATATAACCACCGTAAATATAATGCTATAAAGGTTCATATGCTTTATTAAATAAAATAAATTTACGGATTAAATCGCGCATTTATAATTTTTTTCCGATGTGTCGTTAATCCATAAATTTCCGTTTTATTTAACAATGTATAGTATCCGCGTAAATATAAGAAAGTACTTAAATATGGTCACGATGTAAAAACTGCATAGGATATTGATCTACGCTGCGCTCTTGCAATTTAACGCCTGCCTAGTCCGCTTGAGCCGCAATTAATATCGTTTATCGGCTCATCGCCAGTCTGTTGCTTAATCAAGAAGACTCACAAAGCGGTTTAAGTCGGACTAAAGCTCTTATTATTTCTATGCCATCGCATTTACGCTCGAAGGCAAGTGCGATGACATTTATTCGCGTCATATTTTCAGTTTTTCTTTTTTTGTTATTTAAGGTAGCAAGCGTTGTTCTTCGTTTTAAGCGATTCACACCGTGGTGAAAAACTTAACTTAACTACCAGATTTATCATTAATTTTATTTTAACGCTGATCTGTTTACTTGAGATGGAATTTAAAATGTGATAATATTTTTGTGGTAACCAAAATATAAAAACATTTTTGTAGATAAATTGTCAAAAACTTTCGTCGCTGTCAAAATTTGAACCTGCGTCAAGAAGCTCTCGCCACTGAGTTAAGCGAGTGCGATACCCGGAAGAGCGACGAAAGTTTTTGACATTTTATCTACAAAAATGTTTTCATATTTTGGTTACCAGGTGATTCATGAAACAAGAGATAGAAGCTTTTGCATATTATTACCATATTAAACATGACAGCATCGTTCATGTAGAGATTGATATCAGAATCCTATCATATGACGATTTTAACTCAACTGTCCAAAAAG
The DNA here is from genome assembly GCA_018247575.1 of Eurytides lysithous rurik. Taxonomy (NCBI): domain Eukaryota; kingdom Metazoa; phylum Arthropoda; class Insecta; order Lepidoptera; family Papilionidae; genus Eurytides; species Eurytides lysithous. The sequence goes on along the minus strand of DWHO01000203.1, from coordinate 7,176 downwards.
GAGTGAGATGTTTGCAAGTTTCTTTTATGTCAGTTATTCCACTATAACTGATAAACTTTTGAACCGGATTAAGTGCAAACATATTAATTTGAATCCTTACTTTGGCTCAAGCCGTTTAGTTTATTCTAGCTATGTGGCGTCGTAAACATTCTAAATGACGGTTATAATCATCTAAAGATTAGATTCTAGTTCGCTTTTAACTTTATAAATCCTTAGTTTTGACTTACAATGGTTGTTAGGATAATTAAATTATATCGCTTAATAGGTAGATCCGTCAAGAGCTGTTGCAAAACTTTTACGTTATAACGTAATCAAACCTTTCAGTTACCTGTTGGTTATTACATATAAGCTTGTATAGGAAGGTTAATGAGAAAAGTGCTGTTCTCGCTTTATTCGTCCTTTCCCCGCGCGCGGTCTGACCCACTCTTTATCCGATTGGATTGTGGAGCAGTTCACTCCATGTTTTACGTGACGAGAATTAGTTGCAAGTGAGCCGATAAAGCTAACTATATTATATAGCTTAAAACAGTTATAGTGCTACCAGAATTACGAGGATTATATTAGAAGGCATTACAGATAAAATTAGTGATAATGAATTTTAGTGATCAAAAGTTTTTTAATACGACGCATTTAACATTATGCGTCACACCAACGTATTGCGAATAACGAAAATATACGAAAGTACGAATTTTGTTTTGTAAAGCAATGTTTTTTTTATAAATGACACGCTAAAACTTTGTTATAGTTAAATGTATTGGAACATTTTCGTAGAGTCCGCTAAGGGAAGGGTCATCGCATTCCCAATTAGTAGATAAACAGTAATGTGTTCTGCAAGTATGCAACTATTGTGTTCCGTTTTGAAGTGCAATGTTATCAGTGTAAATCCTAGGATAAGGAGAAAGACCAACGTATATTTGGGTGACAAGTGTGGACCTCAACCAAGCACTTTTTAAACTCGTGCAATCTAAAATATTGGCACCGTGTGGTTTTGACCTAGCGTGGCGATTACCAGGCGTACGGTTTGATCGCCTCTGCAATAAAAAATAGAGTCAATACACCTATCCCCCGATTTACACGGTACTTGTTTTACACGTTTTCGCTTTTACACGGTTTTCCAAATATGTTTTTTTGTGTTTTTATCGCACTCTACTAAATGCTACTATGATGAAAGTGAATTCGAACCTTCGATTCCGAAAAAGAGAATGAGAGTAATTTCTGACAATGATGAAGGATAATAAAACACCTTTGGTTTTATTTTTTGTTCTTCTGTTTAATGTATTGTAATATAATAAAAAAACAGTCTTTCCGTAATATATTACATATTTTAACCTGTCAATGCATTTTATTTTTATTTCTGTGTACACCTAAAAATATTGAAAAAAATCACAACTGTTAAATAGCAAAATTATGCATTTTCTGCAAGCTTTTCGATTTACACGTTTTTCTCAGGAACGTATCTACCGTGTAAATCGGGGGATAGGTGTATAGTCTTTTTTATTTACTTTTTTTGATTAAGTCTGACAAACGGCTCACCTGATGGTACATGATCACCGCCGCCCACGGACATTTGCAACATTCTAGAACTAACAAATGCGTTGCCAGCCTTTAAGGAGGGAAATTTTTAAAGGGGCAGGGAGGAGTGAGAGGGAGGGAAGAGGAGCGATAGGGGGGACCCCTTGGGGATAGAGAAAGAGATAGGAGTGAGAGAGGGAGGAAGGAAAGGGAGGGGAATAGGCCACCGGCCACCTCACTCACCGGATGAAACGCAGAAGTAAAAACACTTCCACTTACGGCGATTTTCTGTGAGGTCGTGGTACGTATCCGGTTCGAGCCGGCCCATTCAGCCGCCGGTGCAGCTGCGTGTCTCTACCACCGTTAGTGAATAACAAACGTGAATACGTACTTATATATTTTTTTAAATACATACATAAATAGATAGTTAACACAGACACAGAACAAATGCCTATGCACATCACACAAATATTTTGTTCTGGATGGGTCCGATTCCCCATTCCCCACGACCTTTGACTTTGCAGTCAGGAGCACTAACCACTCCACCAAAGGGCCAGTCAATGTGATCTCTTCCTATCTGAGGTTTTTGCAGCGATCACTGAGTACACTGTTAGACAGCAAACAGATGTTGCGATAAGCTAAGATTTTTCAATGATAATTTTATTAAAGATTTTCCAGGGTCCGTCCGAGGAAATTTTGCAATTTATTCACCACCGTCCGGCAAAATAAAGGCTAAACATTCATGCTTCTCTTTCGGAATATCATTGTATGAAGAAAATATCTTCATAGTCTTAGATAGCCTTGTCTTTCTGACAATGCTGAAAGCTTCGCGGGATCGGCAGACAAAAATATCTTGAATTTTAACAAAGTCGTTACATATAACTGGAGGGTTCTTTTTAAACAGTAATAGAACAAAATGCTTACTGAATGTAGTGTAGGCCATCTTAAACGTATACCTGTTTTTCGAACATATTCATTAGAATGGCCGACTCTTGACTACAAAGCCGAAAGTCGTGGGTTTTTATTCTCACCCAGGACAAAATATTTCAGCGATGTTCTGTTCTATTCTGATAGTAGAATCATTAGACGTCAAGAAGTGATTGTAAACCAATCCAATTTTAAATAAAGAATTAACGACTTTGACTTTGATGGGCAGAAGTATTTGTTCCGTGTCTGGCTGTTAGCTATCAATATAAGTATGCATTTGAATGATATAAATATGAGTATCAGCCGACTGAATGTGCCGTGCCTAATTTGGGATCTATTCGTTATACTTGTTTATTCTAATGATATGCAATTAATTAGAAATTTATAGGCAATTGTCGTATGTGAACTTTTAATTAGAACTGTACTCTACCTCATAACGCCATTTTATTTTTTAAGAAAATTAGGCAAAGGCACCACCGGTCATAGAGAAATTGCCAACAAGGCCGCGCATTTTCAAGGTTTAAAAAAACCAACACGACGCGTGTGCCACTTATTTCCGATGTAGGCTCGGCTTTTTCTACCTACGTGTCGGGTTACGCGAAAAATTGCCCGATGCAACTCTAGAAGGCGCCTGCGACTAGTCATTTCATCGACGATAGAGGGGTGTTGTGTTACAAACGTGGTCCAAGTTATAAGCGGGGAGCGGTTGTGTAACTAACTATTTCTAGCAAGCAGTGGCGGTACTACCATACAAGCCCAAAAGCCCGGCTTGCCCTAATCAGGAGCAAAATTTATACATCTTAATTAGCACATAATTCCCGCAACGTTCAAATTTAAAAATAAATTATTCATCTTATAAATTTTACTCCTTAAGGGCAACCCGGGCTCTTGGGCTTGTATGGTAGTACCGCCACCGCTAGCAAGCCTTATCATGTACTTATTAATAATAATAATAATAAAAATATATGATATACTTATTATAAAGTCATCGAAACATTGGTCGGTGATCATTCGATGCAGTTGCTAAACCATTGGTTTCGAGGGCAAGTCGTCGGTTTGATTCCCACATAAAATACAGGGGGGCGGAAGGAGTAATATATATTCGTCCTACAACTAATTGTCCCGGATATGGGCGATTGTGTGAAAGTTATGTATGTAAAACGCCATATTAACACGGGATATCTTACAATAGGGGCAGCGCTTAAAAAATAGGAAATATAACGGTAGGTTATTACGAGAGGAAGTTGTCGAGTTAGTGGTTAAACTCCACATTCCTGACTTAGATCAGAACTTAAGCGGCAACCGATTTCCCTAGAAAGTTGCAGTTTATTAGAAGGTGCAGTTTGAGAAAAAAACATTGTCAGGGTATTTACTTGGCGTTGGATTTTTTAAAATTTCTAAAGAAAAAACCAGATATTTTAGTCGTTGTAAATTAAACCTCTTTGTAAGAGAACGTTCATAAGTTGTTATGACAATAAATGTCTTTGAATCTGCTTGAAGCCGATTAATTAGACGACCTTGAAATATTTCATCCGCTGCTCTTATAAATTGGACCACAGGCACTACAATATCTTAATGTTCAGTAATCCAGGTGTTCAGCTTTCAAGGGCTGCCCTACATAGGCCAATCAACAAACAAAAATGTGTAATTTTTTTACATATCATGAACTATCTCCAGCGACATTATACGTATCGCAAAAGTGGGTAATAGATGCAACCTTTTCGAAGTGCACTATCGATACCTTACAATGTATTTACGTCATTTAAATTCATGTTTTGAAACATAACAAGCGTATGTCTGATACAGCACTTATGTATATATAAGATCATTTATATTATTGTACATATAAGATTATATTGTATGTATATACAAGATCATTTATAGTTTAAATTAAGCTTGGATAAAAAAATAATAATTGTCAATGCCTCGAAGTCAAAGTTTTGTTGCGTTTATAAATATAATTTAGGAAAATTAACTTGAGTTCATCTTACGAGTTGTTGAAAAACGGTTACAAAACTAATTATTATGAAAAAAACTACTGAACAACGTTAGGAGTTTTTATTTTTTTTTATATTTAACAAACCGACGACAAACAACAAAACAAAAATTAAAGTAAACGGCTTGTCATTATTTGGAGCAGTAAATATAATTATCATTGTATAGTTAGGCTTCTTACTTAAGTTATCGCACAGCTTTTGATATTGCGTAATCTCGTTAGGAGCAAAGTTAGCAACAGGAGGGGGTGGGAAGCACACAACATCATTCATGGATTCATTTTGAGTGTAGACCCTGCGGACTCGATTCCCGCGTCTGTGTAGTCCACAGATTAAAAAAATACGTTAAAAATGTAGCGTCCTCTCGTTAAATGTAACGTGCTTGTGTTGTAAATGAAATAAAAGATAAGTTAAAACTGAAAGCGGGGACAGAGTTATTCTTAAGGATTTTTCGTATAGTTACGTGACGTCCGTATAGTGGAATATATTCAGACTTTATAAAATTGTAAGCTTCGATTCTTTTTCAGTTAGACTGTTTAAAGGCGTGGGCAAGATTTGTGAAGTGAATTTGGTGTTTTTTTTTAAATATTTACAGTGAGCAGGACGAGGTAAGTAAACCTTTTTTTTGACTATTGCAAACATAAAATATGCAAAATCATTGCGTTATATAGGTTTATAGAAATAAATTGTAATTTTTGGAAAGACATTTTAAAATAAAATTTTTAATACGCGACTGTGACTTGTTAATAAGTCTCTGTGCAATTTAATTATTTTTGTTAAAGAGAACAATATAACTATATCTTAATATATCATTTATATGTGTGTATAACTAGATTTACTTACGTATATTGTCTGCGTGTGTGAATGATTTATGAATGATGTGACTATAATTATTAAATTATAATTAGTTATTACAACACTTACAATTGTTTCTGTCGCCGGCGAACAATTTGTGGAACCTCAGGAAGTCGGGCCTGCCGCCGAAGAACTTTCCGTTCTGGTTCAGGACCTCCCTTATCAGCTCCAGGTTGTTGACCACCAGGCACTGTGCGCCGCCCAGCTTTATGCTGAATATGTCGCCGTAGCTCTTGGCCAGGTCGGTGAACGCTTGGAATGGCGACTCCCGTTTGCCCAGAAGGTGTAGACTTCCTATTACGGGTAGGGGGGTCGGTCCCGGCGCCTGTCTCAACTCCGCCGCCTCGCACGCTCCGTACTTGCCCGCCCTCTTCCACGCGATAGTGCGACGCGCGAACAGTTTGTACGCCGCCAGCGCCATCAGGGCGATTATAAGGAGCGCGCTCGTCATTTTTGGTGTGTGTGTTTTCGTTGCTTTGATTTTCCTAAAAAAGAAATTTTCTCCGTTCGTGTGGCAACACCAGTTTTGACAGGAGTTTTGGCGGGAACCAGGAGCGTTCGCCGGCCGGCACTGCGACAGCTGGCTGCGCGTCCGCCATTTTATACTAGCGCCATTTGCATTTTAGGCCCGCGGCCCGTTTTCGACGTGCGTGAACTGCTGCACGCAATATGTACTCTATGCCGGAACAGATAAGGATTTCTGAAATGCATTTCGAAGTTTGCTTTCCATCACTGTATACCAATCGCGGTGTACATCGACGATGTCGGAGTTGTTTTCGTTTTGACGATCGAACACACTTGTTTTGGGACGCAAGTAGAACAAATTTGTTTTACATCTTTTTGACACTTTTTTGTTTTCTATGAAACATCGTTCTATTCGAGCATACTTTTTGATTTTATTTCAGAGAGCAAAAATATTATACACACTGAGAGAAGTAGTCAAAGCTAACTGCTAACTGGTTGGTTCAAACGCTATTGGTTTTTCTGTTATATTTCTTGACAGCATAAAAGAAGGTTCTTGATAAATTGAGCTAATGACATTGTAGAATTTTGCGTATATAATATTTGAGAAAGTTAGTAGTCAAAGTTAACTGCCAACTGATTGGTTCAAACCTTATTGGTTTTTCTGTTATATTTCTTGACGGAATAAAAGAAGACGATTCTTGATAAATTGAACTTTATAACATTACAGAATTTAACCTTTATCTTTTTATCAAAAAACCTAATAATTATGGTATTGTTCAACATTTAATATTTATGATTTCTTACGGCGGAAGAATATTTTATATGGATTTTCTAACAATTGTAGAAATCATAAGAACTCAATAATGGGATTATCATTGTAGTTTCAATTCAGTTTATTCCTTTTGTGTTATTTCGTCGTAATATGAATTTCAATACGCTGTCACGATGTAAGCCTAATTTTTACATATAAGTTTAAAAAATGAACAAATCTCTTTAGAGCATTAAAAAAAGGGGTTTTCTATACATAAATTTCATACGGACAAACGGCCATACCCCGAGCAATCATATATAGTTTATCAATCATTGCCTCGGGTGGGTTTCAAACCCACGACCTGCAGCGTCGAACCCAACAGCTTAGCCACTGCGTCAAATGGATCATCAGAGTTCCATCTAATGTCTATGTCTACTTGAAATGTTCTAAGGCCGCGCGGTTCAATGCAGTCCATGCGCCAGAGATTCATGATGGTCTATTTATATACTCAGTAAATTGTCAGGCAGGAAATAAATAAATATAAAACTAAACATAATAATACTCGCGGCGGAATAACCACAAGTCGATTGGCCCGTTAGTGTAGTGGTTAGTGCTCCTGACTGCAAAGCCAAAGGTCGTGGGTTCGATTCCCATCCAGGACAAAATATTTGT
>DWHO01000202.1:0-23702 GCA_018247575.1 Eurytides lysithous rurik | reverse complement strand
GTAATCAGACAACTGATATACATACTTATATACTTTTTTAAATATATACTTATATAGATAATTAACACCCAGACACAACAAATACCTATGCTCATCGCACAAATATTTGTCCAGGGTGGGAATCGAACCCACGACCTTTGGTTTTGCAGTCAGGAGCACTAACCGCTACACCAACGGGCCAGTCAGGTCCAGGCCAATATAACAGGTCCCTTTACAATATATCTCAAGATAATAAAAAGTTTTGAATAACTTGTTAAGCTACATAAATATAGTTTTATTTTTAATATATCTCTCCTCTCCACTTGCTGGAAGAAATTTCATTTTGGAATGAGTGATGCCGCTGTATTCAATTTTCTTTATATCATCTGTTTTTTGTTCCATGTGCTTATGAGTACGTAAATAAATAAATTTAAAAAAATATCTCTGAAAAATAATAGGTCAGTTTCGGTCATTGCATACGTTTTATTACTAATCAACTGTACAGTTGAAATTGTTGATTACATTTTGTTATTGAGTGATTTCACATTCACAATGTTTACATAAAAATGTTTTAAATATATTTAATCTCTGAATATGTTCTGTGGCAGGTGCAATTTGCATATCGTGCGCAGTCAAAGCATCTTTATTGTTGGAAAAAAAAAGGATAACTCGGGATCCAGTCGGACTAGAGCTTCGACCTTTTTGGCTAGATCTAAAATAACGATTGAGATCTGCATAGCATTAAAAACGGGCTGCTCTGCCACCTCAAATGTCAAGGACTGCCAACCAGGATATTGTTATAGTTTATTTTGGACTATTGCATTTATTAAACAACCAAATGACGATGAGACGATAGTCTTATAGAAGAAGAATAGTCGTGTCTGATGATGAGCGATTGTTCATAAAAGCACAGCGAAACGCAGTAACGGTTCGGAATTGCTTGGTTCTGCGGTGCTTTCGTCACCCGTTGGTATCAAATAACATATCTCTATACCCTACCAGCAATTATCATGATATGTTGTCCTTCAAACCGGACTCGGTATATTAACGCCTTGCTACAGAATAACAGACAATGGCGCGGACTTTGCAAATGAGTCCAACTGACAAAAAAGTGTATGCGATAATTTCTGATGTTTCCTTGCTTCGTTCTCTTTCACATGGTAACAAAAGTTTTGATTACCATAGTACAGGCTCTGCCTAGTTTGGGATCAGATGGCAATGTGTGAGATGTCCCATGATATTATTATTATAGGATCGTCATGATAACTGTTAATCTAAATTAGCTATTATAGTGTTTGAATTCTAAAATTTACAACAACAACAAATAAAGTAAATTTAACACCACAAAAAAAATTACAAAAAAAGAATAAAAGGACGAAAAGATATAAAAACACATATTATACGAGAACAACTTATGACGACTTATAAGCATACTCGTATTTAAATGTGGATTAGCTGGTGTCTGCGATGTCTTTTTTATATCGAATTACTTATGTCGACTTTACCTGAATCAATTATTCTGTGTTATTTGATGATATCCGCTTACTTACCTACAGAATTGCTTTTGAGACATCCTGGACTATAGTAGACGATTTTAACATTCATATCGCCTGTAACCTAACAGGAAGGAATGTTAAAATCGTTTGTTTTATTTGGTCTGGATTTCTCTCAACCACTTTTGAATGTCACTGTCCAACACCGGTTCGAAAATTTAGACCGTTCTAGAAACAAGCTGCGAATTGTGTAGATAAAACATAAAAAGAAAACAACACATCGAATTGGATAAAGTTTTAAAACGAAATTCTATTTTAGATTAGCGTCATTGAACCGGGTTAAAAACCCGGTAAGGTGTCATGGCAACCACGCCACACGTGATTTAAGCGGGAAATACACTAATAACACCATTGTTTGACCGCCGACGTTGATTTGTATCTATGTGAATTCCGGTTGGAAGAACCCCGCCCGAATGTGAAAAGATATAATGATCCGGTTCGTCTCTACTTGCGTTGTCTTACAATCTTAAATCTTAAATTCTTTTTAGTATCGACATGTTGATTCGATATGTTCATAATTTTCAGTCACTGATTTAAATTGAATAACGTTGACGCATAACTAATTTCAGATTTATTTCTATATAGTCAAGTTATTTATAAAGAGTCAATATATTATTAAACCAACAGTAAATATACATACACCTATGTAAATAGTCTATATTATGAAACTTAACTACGACGGAGACCCTATTTTAATAGTAAAACTTATCAAATTCCTTTTGGACAAACATAATAGTAAACTACACGGGATAATAGAAGTTAATTTATCATCCCGTAAGACCTTTTAACCGTTTGTAACATTCAAATCTTGAATATTGTTTCGTCACTCATTAGCTACAAAGGAACACGCTGAGAATATTTTGACAACGACTGATATTGCCATCATAATAAACTTAAGCGTCCATTGTTATTTATTTCAGCAATAACCGTATCGTTGCAAAACATCGGGATCTTATTTTGAATTTAAAAGATCGTTGTAGAAGCGATGCGTTTTCGAAGCGACTAATTTAAAGATGGCGTATTTAAGATGGCGACCTTTTCACGGCTGATTATGACATTCGTGGAGTCAAACACGCGTGACCTTTCGTATTGAGACGTATTTGTTTGATTTTTTTGTATCTACCTATTACACCATAAAGTTTTTGGGAGTACAAGGTCGATTGACCGCTGCTTGCATACCGGTTAAGTTACATCTGTTACATGTTGTGATTAAGTAAATTTTCTACCAATATTATCATAAATGTATTGATATTTTTAAATTTGTTATGTTAGTTTTAGCGATTTTGATACTTTGTCTAATTGAAATAGAAAGTAACCTCTTTCAATATGCCTCTTTTATTTTTTAAATAGCCATAAGTCAATGTAATCCGACGCCTTATAGAAGTTAAAATTTTCGCAATTCATTTTCTCACAAAAACAATCGTTGAACAAAGTTATTAAAGCAAAGTAAAAACTGTTATTATTTTGCTTATTTGATGAATTTATTGAAATGGCCAAACAAAACCTCAGCAATGTAATTTTCCCACGGAATTAACCATTTTGTTAGAATAGGGAAGTATTTTGTATTTCTAGGTTTTTCTTGCGACGATACGATATTATGATGTAATCGAAATGCGTGATTTGTATTAATTACTAGGAACTCGGAGTTTTTATTTGAGTTTTCCATAATTACTTTTATTTATTTAATGACTTTGTGTCTTCGGTCATTCGTTTCGGTTCGACTCCCGCAAATCTTGTATCTATCTAACTACGTGGGATAGTGTTGGGAGTTAACTCACCTGTATTCTGGCAAGAGGCACACTGGCGGCACTCACTGCGCCGCCGATGCACTGGGCCTTAAGGACACAAGCGTGACCCTGGCCGGTGCAAGTCTGCTGCAGCCCTCCCTTTACGCCCAGACCCTGGGCGGTCGTACTTCCGGCGAAGATTTCTTCACCGATCGTTTGCTGACTCTGTTCAAAGTCGAACTCCTTTTGTGCGGTCTGGATGAGATTGACATCGGATCCGGAGCCGGTCGCAGTCGCGAATGGAGCAGGTGACGAGCCCACGTATCCCGCACCGGCGAGCTTGTCAGCGGCGCTAGCTGAGAAGGAGGACTGAGAGCTTCCGAAGGAGCCTCCAAAGGCGTTGTTGGCGTTCTGGCTCGCCGCGATACCTTGCCCGCCCTGGTAGCCCTGCGCGAGGTTGATATTGCCGTTCAAGAAAGGATTGTTGGAAACATCAACTCCCTTAGCCGCTTCGAACGAGGATTGTCCGCTCAAACTGGGGTTGAGGAAGGCACTGTTCGATACGCCTAATCCGCCATATCCGGCTGCTCCACTGCTGGAGTAGCTAGAGCTCTTGCTCTGGTAACTTGCCGAGTTGACGCTCTGGAACGGCGAGTTGGCTCCCATCCACCAGAAGGGTTCGGCCGAGGTCTTTCCGTCGAGGACCGAGCTGCCGAAAGTGGATGCCGCTTTAAAGGCGTTGTCTCCGCCGAACGCGTTCAGGTTTCCGAACTTTTGGGTGACTTGGCCGTCTTGTAGCTTGATGCCGGCGCACCCTTTGCTGTTGGAGCATCCTTGGAAGGACTGTTGCGTGTGCACTTCGCCGGCCGGCAAGTTCTGCAGTGCGGCTATGATTTCTTTCGGCGATTTGGCGTTCAGATTGATTGTGGACGTACATGCCGTGCAGCGTCCCACTCTGGTTTGTGGCTCTGACTCTTCAGCTTCCACAACTGGCTCCTTTTTTTGTGGCTGCTCTTTCACCTCCTCGATGTTCTCAGGGTGCGCATGTATGCTGAGTAGCAGGCATATCGCCACCACTGTTCGGAGTAGTGGCTTCATTGTTCTGAAACAATATTAAGATGTATAAGCAAAAAAAGGTTTCCCATAGATTCCAGATTTTCTGAAATACCTAACGCTATATATGTATGGTTAGTTTTCAGAATTGAGCCTATTTAAAACATAAATATAACTCAACACATCGAAAGATCGGAAAATTCACGTAGAACAAATAAACCACAGGGTGTTAAAGGGGGAAATCTTCTTGTGTAATATTAATATTGATTATTTAGTAATAAATTAATTTACAAAATCAATTATCTCTGTAATCTGTGATCTCACAAAAGATATCAATTTGATTCTTTGACGGAAAACATAGCTTCGAGTTTAATTTTATAACATCTTGTCCAACTATGGCATTCCTTATTAAAGGTGTGGCATGTATATATTTTGTTGACGTGAACATTATGATTTATCGCTTCTTAAAATAGATAGTTTGCTGCAGACACTTATTTCTCATTAATAATAATAAAACAAAAAGTGACAACGTAACATTTTTCTAAAACCTCCAAGAATAAAAGTTGCATTCAATAAATCTTGTATACGCGTTATATTGAAATCTATAGGGTACTTATTTTTATTTATTTATTTACACTATTATAATACCTTACAACTAGGGCGCGTTTAATGCCGTTGGGTATTCTCTCCCAGTCAACCCGGTACTTGGTACTTTACTCCATTAAGATACTGATGTGTTTATAAAGAAAAGAAAACAAGAAAAATCACCTCCGAAGTAGTCTATTTCGCAAATAAAAGCGACTTCAGTCACATGTATATTGGTATGTAAATGTATATGTATATGTATATGTAAAATGTTATAAATGGCAATAAAATTCGAATAAATATGTCATTAGCTAGAAATATTCTGTAGTTACTTCCCGTTCCTTGGATATTTAAAATGTAATATAATAAAGAGATTTATATTACAGATAAAAGTGAAAAGAAGACAGCATTTTATTTAAAAAAAAAATAATGACTTGCGTTTGAGATGGCATATTCCAAGTAGTTCGACCCGTAGTTCTACCCCTATGTAGAACAACTCGGACTTAACAAATTTTAATTTTTTTTTCCAAGTAGTCATACCCATCAATAAAGATCGTGCCTCACGCCTCATAAAAGATGGATAGATTTACATTAAAAGAATGAGGAACATATAGGCACTAGTACAATATGGAAAATTTTGAATCCTGTTTTGGAAAAAATTTGATTGAAAAATGACCTATTCATAAATATGTGGTCTATGTTTGGTGCAAGACACCGAACAACGAATGATGTCGAAGCATAGCATGGAATAGGTTTTTCAGATGATATTCCATTAAGAAAGTACAGTAAACAATGTTATAAGGACTGCTTCCTAATCATTTTACAACATTTCTTCTTAAATTTTGAAACACAATGATACTCTTTAATCGGATCTATTTATCAATGCTTAGTATCCAAAGATCAAAGCGACTGGATAAGTTTAATTTCCAAAACAAAGTTTGGCGTCACCGGTCAAAGGCGATATAATAATTGGAGGATTTTCGAGATATTTCGGCGAGCACCTGTCTTGAATTGCACAAAATAAGAAAAAAAACTAATCACATTCGAACACTCGTAAAAGTCAAGGTTGCATACTTTAATACTAATTAATCGCACGGAGTACAATCATCGTCCGATCTAAATTATGTTTTCTTAGCGTAACTTAATGATGGTATTGCGACAAACGACTTCGTTGATGCAACAGTAAATCCGTAAATGCCTTGCCGATGATTAACTACCATAATATTTTTACCGTTCAAAAATTCCGTATTATTCTAATCAAACTTCAATACTGTTTAAAAAATAAAGCGTGAAATGTTAGTTGGTTTCACATTTAAGAAATCAATTTGTTGTACATAGTTTTATCGTTACGTACCTAAAAACGTATCATACATATTTTATTTTATCGAATGCAATTAAAGAGTTCTGTTATTTTTAATCTGTGGCCTTTGTCAATGTAGTATTTGTAGCCTTTGTATTTGTAGCGATCACGCGTTAATAACAATTCGGCGGGAAACTTGACATTACAATGTTGCGTTGGGAAATAAGAACAAAACTTGATGTAAAGTATGATTTTTGGATATTATAATACTTTGTTAATTAGCAGAATGGAGCATGTGCAAAACGAAACGAACTTTTTAGAGTTCAGTAGTCTTTTTATTTATGGTGTTTAAATTCTTTTTTTAATTTTATACTGAGATAAACTAACGACACACATTTATTCGTGCAAAACGATAGAAAAGGTAATAATGTTAAGATTTGCAATAAAACTGAGACTATACCTACGCGTTATGGCATGTAGTTAGTTGTTGTATAACTTTAAATAGGGCTTAATGTTAATATTAGACTAGCTGTATTGATGTTAGGTTCGATAATGAATCATGCGAGTTTACCAATCATTGACTGGCGCCGAGGAGTCGTGGGCGCTAAATACAGTTTGACATCATAGCTTCAGCCTTCAGATCTTACAATCTTCTTGAAAACATAGTACTTGTTTAGTAAAAAAGGATAAAGATTGTCAGTTTTTAGGTTTATAGAGTTCACAAATTATGCAATCATATTATCAGTCACTGTTATGAAAACGACGCATTCATAACATTGTTATGTCGTCTTTGTTAATAATAATTATAATATTAATAAAGTCAACAGAAAAAACCGATATAAATATTTGACATTTAACAATTTACAATTGACACCCTTTATTAGTTATCAGTTTGTAACTGGGAGCAGAAAAGTGTTTCTCGATGTTATAGTTAACGATCGTAAGTCTATTTGTTTGCTTTCAAGTATATAACGCTGCTTCCAAGATTCTTCCAAATTTAATTGGATAAATTTGAAACTATCACTTCCCTGGGACTACATTGGCACTGGCCTCCCACGTTTCATACAGATAATATTTTATAATCAAAGAAAAGTATAAGTTTTTGTTGCTAAGCGTTCCAAAAACGCACACGCCTTGTAAAGCCTACTACTAAATACGCCGTTTGAATTTTAGGGGCCGAAAACACCATATAGAAACATTAAAGCGGCAAAATGCGCCTAGTGAGCTCAGGATGTGCGTGGGCGTGCGTAAGATCTGTAGACAAGGCTATCCACGAAAGCGATGACATAAAGCCGTGGGCGCGTGGGCAATAGTTGGAACGTTAACGAATTTTGCAGATCTAGTGTAGTGTTTATTAAACCCAATGCCATAAGATCATTGCTCGGTCTACGTCCTGTCAGATTGACGTGACGTATTTAATCTGTGCTGTGTAAATGTGATATTTCCCGCCAATTCTATTTCTTCGATTTACAACGTCCGTTACAAGCAATTTTTGTATCTAATTAACGATGTATATAACATTAACGTGCGTTATGACGTTACCAATATTTGACTGAAATATTATTAATGTCATAACGCATATTATTTAAAAATTTGAAACATATATTTAAATTACCATAGTGCATTTATTAAAGAGCCGTGTAAATACAATTAGTATGTTTAAGAGGGGTTTAGTCCTAGTCGGTGTAGTTACACACAACATTGCGTGGGTTTGAATCCCGATGTTTGATGGAAATCGTTCTTGCTATCCTCTTCGCTGTCATTTTTTGCATTAACAAACGTAAAGAATTGTTTTCCACAAAGTTTTCTCTAGCGCTCACGAAGGAGAAAGAAATTTAGGAAAGTAATAGTTAATATTAAAGAGATTTGCGTAAATCTAAAACTTTTATACGCTTATTTTATACGTTTACATTTATACTTTATCAAAAAAACCATCTTTGACAGATTTCGATCGCTAGGCGATTGCCAGTATTGTTTAAAAAGGTGCACCATCTCTTTTTAATTTCGTTTTCTGTCTAACACGAATGGAATTGAATTGAATTTAGCTGGCCCGTTGGCGTAGTGGTTAGTGCTCCTGACTGCAAAGCCCAAGGTCGTGGGTACGATTCCCACCCAGGACAAAATATTCGTGCGATAAGCTTAGGTATTTGTCCTGTGTGTGGGTGTTAAATATCTATATAAGTAGGTATTCAGTTGTCCGGTTACCATAGTACAGGCTCTGCCTAGTTTGGGATCGGATGACGATGTGTGAGGTGTCCTATGATATTAGTATTATATTAATTGATATATTGCGATAGAGTAGAATGATTAGAAAAAGCTATATTGAATATTTAATATTGGAAGATCGATCGAAAATCTAAGTTTTTGTTTATTTACCATACTTTTGAATTTCATCTAGTGTTAAACAAACCTCACCGCAGTCTGGTTACGGTAAATTTGTTACCTAAACAGATGGCCTGTAAATATGACGTCTACATACTGATAGTTAATAAAAGTTAAATATACGATATTGATAAGACCAACTATTTAGACAGTCGAGTTGGAACTCACATTTGATATTCTAAGACCGTTTGCTTTTGGTTACACAAGGCGTTGTGCAATTGTAATTATAGATGTTGTTTTTTAATTCAATATTTTCTCGACTATCAATTTTTAAATGACCTTAAGTAGAGGTTAAATAGTGGCGTAATTGCTCGATAGTTCAACGGATTTAGTTATTTTTAAGTTTACATTTATAAATGCCGACGATTATGTATTTTGATTCAAAAATTATTTGTTCAAAAAAATCTTAAATGCTTAATAGATTACCGTTACAAAACGTTTTTATTTCTTATCTTAATTAAATAATATCTACATAGTTGAATGAGTAGAGTAATAATCTCTTTGATGACTGAATGAAAAAAATGTTGCAAAGTTATCGAGAGAATCTAAATATTTAGCATTTTATTGACCGTTGCCGATTGTAAATTTTTAGTATCGTTTAATAATTGTCGTTAGTAAATTTAACAGCGTAAACAACTGGTATGATATGATATTTGTTTATATAACAACTATATCATTTTAACGGTGGGAGAGCCACGCAGCTACTCCCGCTGCTGAATGGGCCGGCTCGAACCGGATAAGTACCACGGAATCTTCACAGAAAATCGGCGTAAAGTGGAAGTGTTTTTGCTTCCGTGTTTCTTCCGGTGAGTGAGGTGGCCGGTGGCCCATCCCTCCTCTTCTGCTCTCTCTTATTTCTCGTCTTCCCTCTCTCACTCGCCTTCTTCCTCTCTCACTCCCTTTCTTCCCTCTCTTATTCCCCTCCCTACCTCTGACTCCATCTCCTACCACATCCTCCCTTTCCTTTTCCATCCGTCTCACTCCCTACCTCTGACTTCATCCCCTACCATATCCTCCCTTTCCTTTTCCAACCCTCTCATTCCCTTTCTCCTGGGTTTTAACTATATAAAATAAAGAAATTTAATTAAATATCGCAACCGCATAATCAATTCCAGTGACATTAAAACGCATAATTGGGTAGAAGAGTTTGTGAGAGACTCTTATCTTTTTAGCTTATTGGATTTTTTTTTTCATTTAAATATTTCATGCATATCGATATTACTATAGTTTTATAACTAACCCATCGCTTTTTGTCGTCAACATAAAACATAAACAATACAATATTTAGTATAGAGTTTCAAGTACAATCAGCGTCTTTTATGTTTAACGAAGATATAAAATAACTGTCAAAGATTTGTTAAAGTATAATTCTAACGCATCCTTTCCAATACTTTCATTAATAAAATTGTATTTATGCGTGATTTTATTTCAATATTCTCGTATTATCTGGTAGATGCGGATTCGAATCCTGGCAGAAACGATAGTTTTTGATAATTTATCTGCAAAAATGTTTAGTACATCTGTCGATTTCTTGAGTGTTGGCTAATTACTATTCAGACATAAGTTTATATTATAAAAGAAGAACCGCGTATTTGCCTCTGTAAGCTGTTGTCAGCACCATGGCCTGTAAGTTAACTACGGTAAAGTAGGTCAGTTTGTTAAAAAAGAATGACGTCTTTAGTTTTTTCTTAACCGGAAATTACCCGGCATTAAGCTTATTTGAGGAAGTACGACCACCTAAGAAGACCAGGGTAAAATAGAAATATTTACGATTTTACATTATATCTAGCATGGGATACTTGATACGACTTAAAATTTGTATGATATGCTGCAATCGCTTACTTAAGGTGAGCCTCATGATTTTTTGCCTCATTCTAACACAAATAGTATTTTAATATCAGAATAGATGTCATAATTTCTGTATGTCAACGCGAAAACAAGTTCCATGCGAGGCCGCTAATAACATGTAAATTTGTCGAAAAGTTTCATTAGAACTGGATAAGTTTGAATGATTAGAAATAGGGGATCTATTTCCAAATTCGCGGTCGAAGTTGTTTTTTTTTCGTAATGATGTTTATTGCTTTGACTCACAGTAATTTATTGGTTATTTAATTTTCGCTTATGTGTATGCGTATATGTCTCCTTGATTATTCAGTGTCAACAGGTCATTGTCGATTTCTGTTAGGATACTGTGGATTATCGATATTTTTTTCTGTTGAAAAACGATTTCGTCGCAAGGTCAATTTTTATAATTTAGTTGATGATTTTTCATTTGCTTTTATCTTTGTTGTATTTGTGTCGGGGTCATTTTCAATAACATTATGAGGTACATAATATTTCTGCCAAATCTGTACAGAGATGTCACGTAATAATAAAAGTCGTTTTTTTCCATGTCTTACGTCAAAAGACAGAGGTGAGCTCACTCTGGGTTTTATTCTGCTGTGAACCATTTGGACAACAAAATAAAAATCGTCTACACACAAATTTCACAGTTATGTTTACCTAAGGAAAAGTTGGCAACATTTAACTTTATTATATTCTCAAAAAACTAACTTTTTGACAATGACCCATGTTGATCATGTTTTGTTACGATGCATAAATATTTCATTTAGGTTTTATGATCCCTCCCTTTGTTTTGAAAAGAATGAAATTCAAACCGTATGAAGTTATCTATCTTTACCAGGGTGGGCGGAAAATCTAAGATAGAAATGTCTAACATCAACAACTGAAGAAGCTGTTGAAGTATAATCATAATCAAATAGAAAAAAAAAGATTTATTTATAATATATTACTATCTTCGTTTGCCCGTTCAAAATTTGCACAGGTAGGTATTAGAAGGAAAAGTAGAATGACGTAATGGTCAAACAGCGATCGCACGCCTATCGTGTTATTTTTTTTTTGGGGTATTTTAAAATATTTACATTGCGATTACGCACATTGTTTGATCAGATCCGTCTTGAAGTCTGAATAGACAATCAAGTGTTATTGATTCGACGAAATCAGCGAACTTTGTAGAGAGACTCAATAGGATACACGTCATTGGTCATTTTGATAAAAATCCGATTTATTCGCGTATCACGAATGACTCTATGTGATAAATGTCGATACGAGCAGTGGCGGTACTACCATACAAGCCCAAAAGCCCGGCTTGCCCTATTAAGGAGTAAAATTTATAAATCTTATTTAGCACATAATTCCCGCAACAAATATTGTTCGAGATAATTTTACTCCTGGTAGTACACCATACAAGCCCGGCTTATGGTAGTACACCATACAAGCCCAAAAGATCGCCACTGGATATAAGCAAGCCGTGCGATAAGCGACATACTGCCAGTGCTTCGTTCTGCGATTTCATTGAGAAGATGACGGCTGATAGAGGAGTGTGGAAGAAAAATACGTGTTGTGCCGACCCCACCCAGTGGGATAAGGGCAGGAGAAAGAAAGAAGAAGAAATCAGCTTTAAGATACACCTCTATGTTCACTAATTGCTCAGTTAATTAGTCAATCAGAATTAATTTTGTGACTATTTGGTGTTTTTATTATTTAAAAAAAAAATACAAACTTATTGTATCATGATTATATCGATTTATTCAATAATCGATTTTGAAGAATATCTAAGAATGTCGGTTGTTAAAGATTCAATTTACATTTGTACAACATCGCTCGCGTGTATTTTGACTTTGTGTATCGTTTCCGGGGTTTTTCGAAATGAATCCAGGGTAAGAAGTATACCTTCGCCATAAACTACTGCAACGATAATAATAAGAACGATCCGTTGCGTTGTTGTTGTGTGAAAGAAAAAGTAAAAAACACACAGAAAAACCTAAAACGACATTGAGATTTCAAAAATGATAATAAAGGTCGTTCGATCGGTCGTCGAATATCGAAACAAATGGATACAGATGATGGGCGATTTGTATTTTGTTAAATTTCAGTCAGGGTGAAACATAAAGTGCATACCAGTATAGATTATGTGAAATGGCGTAAGTTGTGAAATGAAAAGAAAACATGGAAACACATCGTGTGTATTCTTTTACAATAGCCAAGCAATATAGCAATTTATAGCTGTGAAAACTTTTAATTGGCCCTTATTTGTACATTTTTAATTCTTCTTTTTTATCTCTGTATTTATATTAGCTGTAAGTTTTCTTATTAAATAAATAAATATTTTAATAGAATGTCGACATTTCTTTAACTGTCGTCCGAAGTTTTATCGATGCCTCTGTTGACGGCCCCTGTCTCAATAAACTTCGATGGGACCGCAACTTTCAAATGTCACGAATGGGGGGCAATTTCGCAAAATGATTTATGGTAATAGGATCGATCTCGCTCACATGTTTGACCCCCGGGTCGAGCCGATCGTTTATCCACGTTCGACGATAACCGTTTCGCAAGGGAGCCAATTTCTGCCGTTTCTAGGTTACCTAGCTAACGTATTACGCGTTCGCGCAATTCGTGTGGACGATAAAAAAATTCTCTGTTGCGAAATTCATTTCACGACTTTTTAAGTAGTAGCACTCTTGTTGTACGCCTGGGCTGGAAGCGCTGCATTGTCAGTAATTCTACCCGCCAAGCGGCAATGTGTAGGCAATAAAGTGTTTCCGTTTGGAGTCTAATGTTCCGAGAGTAATTACTAGGCACGGATATATAACCTCTTCGGTCTTTGAGTGACTATCATCATGTAGGGTCAAGCAGATTCTGTGTGGCTCTATGTTGTTATGGGCAATCAATTCTTACCATCAAGCGTACGAACTGGTCCTCTCGAACAGTTCAGGGTTGGCTAAGATGCTAGTAGGGTAAGAGAGTAGAGAATGAATATGTAGTTTATGACTTTATCTTTTATTGCGTCGATTTCCATAGCCGAAAGGTTGGGGTGGAAATGTTTTACTGATTCCCCTGAGGCCATGCCCTTGCAATTTATTCTGTCGCCAAAAAGTATACACGTCCGAATATAAACAATTGATTCTCCAATGTAACCGTGTGTGGCAGAAAACGTCATGAAAAAGGGACGGTGATGATCTTGTATAACATTTTTATTGCTTACATCATCGGTATCATCATCTTCGATTATTATATGCCTATAGATGTCCACAAAGAACACTACATTTCAAAGTTATCGGCTACTTTACCGAGACATTTGCGTAAGCGCGTCACTTCGAATCCGGCTCGGACGCCATCTCGCAATCGACTGTCGAAAGTTCACACTTTTACAAGCATTTAGCGTCTGTAGCATCGTCTATGGAAAATTTGGGAAACGTGCGATAATATGTCGTATATTATCATAGGCAATAAATATTTATAATAAAAAATGTTTCAAATTCAGAACAATCAAAGAACTTAAAAAAAAAGTCGAAATATTTTATAAGAGGAGAACTGATGCCGATGACAACGGCTGATGGTGAGTTACGACTAATGGCAACATTAGACAGGATATAAAATGTCATAAAATCAATTAAATCTTCGATCAAATAGGTTTACGTTCTTGGCTACGGATAACATAACAGAACCTGCGCCAAAAACCGGAAGAAAAGAGGCTGGGCAGACACATGAAGAAGAAGAATAGGGCCGTTCTTTTAGTCAACCCTCTAAATCCTATAGTGCCGCATTTCGAGTCTGACTGTGCTTTGTGTCACAAAGTAATAATATTATCGTAGGCGTTTTTTTGAGAAAAAGAAAAATAAAGAATCTTTCTTCAACCGTATGGGGTATCCGTTATACCAGCCTAAGAGGAAGTGTATAAAAATACACATGTCCACTACAATCTCGGAGATCAGAGTAAGAAGGGAATAATTATAATTTATGTCAGCGAAACGGTCGAGGATAAAAAGATACTTAAAATTGAATTGAATGTAAATATCAACTATAAATATAGGTATGTGTACTAGCATCTCTAACTCGCTTTCTTATGTAGTCATCACACTATTTTATTCGAATTTCATCACATTTTTCGTTTAACTATCAGCCAATTGTGTGACTGCATAAAGCCCCGAGCCGTTTCAAGAATTGCTAATGTGCCGTCGACCAATGAAAAACAAGAGATTAAATTAATTAGATAACGTAAACAGACCGTAAAAACATTTTATTGGCTCGTTAAATCTTCCATCAGGTTTCTAGAATTACATTGATGAAACCCCGTGGTCCACGATTCAATAAGACAGATAATTGTCGTGATGGCACGTTCACATGCGCATGAGAGTACGTATTCACATAATATAACTGCATGTTAACACGCAGGCTCTGTGCACTAGTTCGAACCGCATCAAGTCAATTCAGTTTTCTGCTCTACTCATTTTTTACTCATACTTAATTTCAATTTATTATAAATTATGCATGTTTTATTCACGAGATAAAGTTTAAAAACGTGATTGATGTTTTATGATTTGTTTTATTCTGATGACGTCTGATGTCGATAAGTGAAGAGACAGATAGTGGGACAAACCTTGCTTTGGCCGATCCCTCATGATCCAATGATAGAAAGGTTAAACAAATTTTAAAAAAAATACTTTATAATTGATTGTCCTTGTTTATTTAATACCAACGGGTTTGCTCAATGAGTAAGAGTAAGGATGTATTACAAAAGGTATATTCAGAAAATAATAGTAAATGTTTAAAATAAAATCCGAAAGTGTGAAACAAAATTCGCATATTGATAAATGTTCCGACATCGACGAACAAGGGCGACAGATGAGAGACAGGGCTAGAAGAGTTATTTGTAATAACAGAGGCGAGGCCATTGAGATTGAATAATTATCTTGGAAATTATTGACAATTGTTTTGTTGGAGAACAATAATAGAGGAAATTAGAATAAGAACATCATGATTGAAAATTATTAAAAATTGAAGTTTGTTAGAGCAACTTCACGCGAAGTTCTGAGTAGGTGGATTAAGTTACTAAGTACAATTTCCACAACCAGTTACGAGGACTTTACATTAAGTAAACATGTTTTTGGTACACTCTTGGGCGATGTAGGTCGTCGAGGATAGTTGAACATCTTCCAATGCCCACTCAAGCCGATAGGTTTACGAGAGAAATTTAAAGAGTTCTTAAGTCATATACACAGCCCTGAATCTTTGCGAAATTTATAGAAAATAAATGAAATCAGGCACATTTTCGAACCGGATGTGAACCAGAGCTCACACTTACTCAATCAGACCTATATAAGGGACTGGCTGTGATAATGACGTGGCAAACAATTACTAGGCGTGTAGACTAGCCCACGTGCGCATTCCAGCAGCCACATTTTATAGGTAAATGTATTTTCGAGAGGAGCTTACACATTAAGAGTGTTTGTTATTCGTGAATCATTGAGGGATACGTTGCAAGCTGTGTTAACAAAGGATGTCAGAGTGGTTTTAAAAGTTAGAATGGATTGAGCGGTAGTTAATGAATGTAAAAGATGTGTCAGTAGTCTGTCAAGGTCGCAAAATAGTGCGCGATGTCTCTAGCTACTCTCGAGACAAACATCGGATTCAAATATAACTTACTGTATGACTGTCTTCGCAATCACGTTTTCCTTGGTGAATGAATAATTTACAATTTATATTGAGTGCTTATTACCTTTGCTTACGATTATGCAAATATGGGATGGATCAATAAGTAAATCTGTTATAAACAAGATGCTCTCTGCTAAAGTTTATGATGAAGTTTATGATGATGTAGAGCATTTGCTCTACCTTATTTTTGACTTTATGTTATTTTGACTCTACATTCTTTTATACATGTATATATAGAGAGAGAAAGTTAATATTTAAGTTTGTACAATGTTAAAATGTAATTATTATCACGTTTAGGATAAAATTGCACGCTGTCCGACGTGTTCCTGAGATGGTCCGGCAATCAAGTCGGTCGCTTGATGCGGAGCCGGCCCGCCGTTGACCATCTGTCAGCCCGATGCTCATTTGCATACGCTCGTCCCGCGGAGACGTCCGCTGACGTCACCCGCGCAACGCTGTCGCAACGCCCCTCGGAATTCACGTTGAATAACAGCCCGGATCGTCGCGTTTATGGGCGTTATACAATGTGCGTGACCCGGTCGCTCGGGGGTCGGCACACCCCAGCGAAATCTTTAGCTCGAAAACCCTCAAACGGAGCTAATTTGAAATCACCCGAGCGTCAAGATTTCACGGCTTTAAATTTCCAAAAAATGATTATAGAAATAATTTTCAGGTATTTACAGGATATAATCGTATTAATCAGAGATTTCGAAATTTTAAAAGGTATTATTGATCTATTTATGTGCTTATTTCGGCTGAACTTTAAATAAAATTTTAGTAAAAATCAAGTTCCTACAACGGTAAAAAAAAAGTCAACTGCC
Source organism: Eurytides lysithous rurik (assembly GCA_018247575.1). NCBI lineage: Eukaryota > Metazoa > Arthropoda > Insecta > Lepidoptera > Papilionidae > Eurytides > Eurytides lysithous. The sequence continues at coordinate 6,808 of DWHO01000202.1, read as the reverse complement.
TCCGTGGCCTAGTGGTATAGGCCCGCGCTTTAAAAATCGGTAGTCGTGGGTTCGAATCCCGCGGAGGGCAATGACTTTGTGTTATTCTTCTTAGTTTGGTTAGGGCATTACGGGCCGATCACCCGATTGTCTGAAAAGGAAGAAGATTCATGCGTCGGATGGGCATGTAAAAAGTCGGTCTCGGCTACTTATGAACGCCAACTAGCGGTGGCTTGGAGAAGTCGTTATCAAGAGGTTGGTTAATGCCTCTGCGCTCTGCTCTTCCTGTATGTTTAGCAAACGTTTTATATTGTTATTGTTTTCTAATATATTTTAACTTTTATTAAAAGAATTTTATTTTACTTTAGCTCACATTATCAAAAATATTACAATTACGGATCAAATTGAAATTATTAAAATGTAAATAGTCGGCAAAATGGCTTGGCAAAGTGCAGTTCTTTTATTTTTACAAAATATAACAACAACTGAAGTGAATAAAAAAAGAGTCGTTTCAAATTAAAAAAATCCAAACAAAAACATGTTTTAATGTAACAAGTTTTAAGTAACAACGGTGAAGAGGATTTCATTTTGACAGCTACGCTGTCATTGTTTTAATTATTTAAAAACGAATAATTTTGAAGGCTATTCGAACTGCGTCATTCTTAGTCTATACGATCAATCAAAATACCTTAACGGTATTTAAGTATGACATTTAGTTTACTTTCTGGTGAGCATACGAGATTATCCTTCTTCTCGACATACGGGGTCAGCATTCGCTTTTCTGAAATTGGATTTTAGAAATTTTTCTACTAAACAGAATGCCTAATACAGACGAGTTTTTTTTTAAAATAATTACTTCTTGTTTTGTTGCACTTCAAAAAAAACTCCTACTGTCTTAGAAATATATTTAATTGCTAATTTTTAGCTGAAATAAAGATTTTTTTTAAACTTTAAACATTTTACCGATGACTAGACTAAGTAAAGGGGTGTGAATTGACTTTCCGTTTTTTGGAACCTGTCATAAAATAAATACATGTCTCAATTTTGAAAGGAGATCTTAATTCAATTCAAAGCTTTGGAATTAATTAAATGAAAACGAAAGCTCGGTCGACTCTTTGACACAAAGGCGTTAAGTGGGTATTAAATCAAGTGAAAGAAGCGATACTTAGCTTATTTAAGTCGATCGCTCTTGGCATTCTGTAAGCGTTATAATAAGATCGCTTGTGCCATAAGGATTTCACTTTTTAGTGAACGTTATAGTTGAAAGATATATAGTTAACTATATAAGGCTTCCCGTGTTACTAGGAAAGTGCTCCGTTTATATATATGTTTACATATATATCAAAAAATTAATGAATAAAATTTAAATTCAGTGGATGAATTCCTGTATTGATTTTCTTATGTGTGATATTTATATTTCTATGTATAAGCTGTGAAATTATGTATATATCTTAGAAAACCCAAAATAAAACGCGAAACGTCGGGAACTTTGATACATATTATATAGATACATTCATAACATATCATATATGTTTAATTTTATAACCGTTGTTGTTTTAGATTTTTTAGGAATCAGCTAATAACAACATCATTTTCTTTATTATTACTAAATTGTAAAATCATCTCTAATAAATGAAAGTAAAAAAATGTAAAGATTCATTATAGGTGGGTTATTTTAGCGCAATTTTATTAATATATACTCATAACAACTATGGATTGTAGGTAAATAGGTCTTCTTAATTCGCTAATCTTATAATAAATCTAAAAATATATAATAAAAAAAAAGGAGATGAAAGAAAAAATACTGTTGAATAATTAATTTATTGTACATTCTATATTGTAGAATATATTAAATTTACTATTAGTAGATCTAGCTAGAGTCTTAACCGAACCTTGTATTATGCGTTCACCGAAATTTTTGATAGCAAAGACATCAACGTGCACCCAAAATTTTATCACGAGAGCTTTTTGAAAAAATTCTATTATCCTAATTTTTTGTCAGAATATGTCGTGTATTTTCTATACTACTGAATATGATTGCTTCGACGTATTTTTATGATGTGAATAAATTTACATAAATTTGACTTTGTTTCTAAATGTATTAAATTTACATATCATGGGCACCGTCACTGCTTTTTAACAAACAGCACTTGGTAGGTAAATGAAAAAACAAAAATAATAAAAAAGATAAATAAAAAAAATAAAAAATAAAATGCCGATGAGAAACTCACAATCAAAGTTATTCTATCTCCGTAACCCCAACCACTCCACAATGTTAAGCACAACACACTGAAACCGTCCTAGTGTCGATGTCAATATTTAAAACATCCGATGACACAACGCCTCCCCTCGACTCGCCCGACACTTTGTTCCGTTAACGGCGGACGATCGCAGCGCACGTACGCTTTTATACAAACGTTTATGAAACGACGCCTGACCTTTCCACGGTGACGTCTTGATCACCTACAATGCAGTTTCACATCAGTGGGCGATAGGCGCGAATTTATCTTCTGGAATGCTGTTTGCTTTAGACTTATTAGAGAAATTAGCATGTTGCACATTGTGCGCGTTTCAACAAGCACAGTATTGGTATTGTTATGTGTATGGCCTGACACTTACCTTTAAAAACATATTTACCATGTCAATTTTCATCAGTCGCATAGAGAAGCATTGTTAGCTATTTTTACATAGAATCCATAAATCACGGGCAGTCGACAGAAAGATTTGAAAATTAATTAATGAGTGTTTTCTTTACAAATGTACTATTAGTAGAAAAACGGAAATATCTCTATAATAATTGAAGTATAATCAATATCTTTCATGTCTTTGAAGAGTGGTTCCAAAGGAAAGTCATATGATCACACTCGGTTTTTTTTTCTGATAGATCTCTTGCAGGATTCATCTGCTATATTAACACAGTAACTAACATATTACTATATTCTACCGGAATGTAGTAATATGTTAGTTACTGTGTTCCAGTTTCTTGTCCTCAAGCTACCGACTTGACTTGCTCATTTATTTATTTAATTAAAAAAAAAACTAACTTTTGTAAGACAGAAATACCTTGTGTTATAAGGGCGTTTTACAAATACACATTTTACGCGGACAAACACCTAGATCCGAAACAATTATCTATAGTTTGTACAAATATTTTCCCCGGGTGGGAATCGAACCCACTACCTGCGATTTATTCTATGATCTGTATAAATATTGGAAATTAATACGTATTATAATGGATAAAGAGTTTAGTTATTTTATTTTGACTGGCAAAAAGTTTCAACAAATTTTGAGCATTCATACATTATCGTTTGTTGGGGATAAATGCGCTCTTATTAAATATTTAAGTCAAGAGTATTATTTAAATGAACACAGCTTTCCTGTTCCCGCCATGCATTATTACTTCCGTCCTATTATCGACGCAGTTTAAATCATCGCTATTGCGTGTGATTGTCGTTAATAATGATAAATTACCTGGTTTATTCACAATGCATTTAATCTACTGTGGAACATCAGATTTCCCATAACTTTTTACCAATTTCGAACTTTGGTATCGCAGATACATCAGTAAGTTATTTAATAGGATTGGAAGAAATTAAAGCTTAACAAACATAGCTGATACCATTTATTGGACTTAACATTTCATAACTCGTTTTTTATGTTACGACAGGAAACGAGGAAAATTTTGAGAAAAAAGGGTAAACAAAGAAATCGAATATGTCGAATGTAACGAAGATTTTTGTTTCCGTGATTTATTCACACGAATATCTTATTCGCCACCTGCGGGCCAGTGTTGTAATTTTATTTTTATTTAATTATACCGGTCGGTAAGCAAAAGACGTTGAACTAATCACCTCGCAGCACCGATGTATAGGTTAAAGTACTTTTTGACTTTGTGCTCGATTTCTTATCGATTACGATGTAATAATATTTTATTGAAAGACCAACCTTAATTAACGTGTTACCTAAACAGATCTTGAATATTTTATCGTTTCATCACGTGTATTTGTAATATTAGACACAGTGGCGATACTACCATACAAGCCCAAAAGCCCCGATTGCCCCACTATGGAGTAAAATTTATAAATCTTAATTTGCACGCAATTCCCGAATAATTTATTTTTAAATTTGAGTGTTTCGGGAATTATGTACTGATTAAAATTTATAATTTTCACTCCTTAAATAATTGATATTATTAATACTCGGCGTAATATTGTAGTACAATAACAGCAAATAAAGCCGTTTTAACCCTCAATTCGAAAAAGAACTTATCCACGAGTAAAGGAAGCAGAAATCATTTAGTTTCTGAAATCTTATCTTTATCTAATACGATGAATACGGAGATTGTTGTATCCATTTGCTCCAAAGTTTGTCTCACTTTTTGTACTTCTTATTTGACATCATTTCTGGTTCAGAACAGCGAAATTAATACGTTCACTGCTGACCCAAAAAATAGTACAATACAACGATGCGACTTTCCCAGGACACGCTAGGCAAGGTTTTCTTTTTTACGAATTGCTATTTTTTTTTGTTGAAAAAACACATATATCTTATCTTATCTGGACTGACGTTGATGCTTTTAGCCTTAACACATATATGCATTGCCCGCACGGGCGATCCGACAGGAAAACACACCGATGTGTTTACCGCACTACGAGACGCGATTTATTTCGAACACATATTTGTGTTAAGCCGCACGCACGGTTCGTAATTTTTTTTCACACAACGGTTGTGTTACATGAATGATAGAATGTGTTAAAGAAGCAATCTCTAAAACAAAATTGATATTTAATTTTATTTCCGAATTAAGGTCACGTGGATAGAAAACCTGCATGTAACTTGGAGTTTAAACCAAGATTGTATTAAATTAATCAATGTGTACAGATTGAAATTTAAAAAAAAAGAATTTTATTAAAACTCGGTTTCTCCAATCTGTCCATCCATTCTAATAAATATATATTTATGTTTAAAATATATTTCGTATCAAGCCATCGATATGTAAATTCGATCAGAATGCATTTTACGAAACACTATGACTAACGAAATGCTGAGACTAGAATTTAATGGACTTTTAAGGATGTAGAATGCTGAAATTTCGATGATTCATGTCCTACGGCGTTGAGTTTTTCCCGTCATGGGGGCAATCGAATCCGGAACCTAGAGTCGTAAATTTGAACAGCCATCGTTCAACCAAGGTCCTTGGGTGGGGTGTTATTAAAGACTTCCTTTCCCGGTCGATTCTGTATCCTCATATATGCTTGTGCAGGTTACTGTATTCGTATACGAAACATTTCTTTTAGGAGATTAAGACTTTTTTCTTTCTTCTTTCTGTTTAAAAAAAAACTGCTGCCCCTATTTTAAGACAGAAATGTCTTGTGTTATTAGTTCGCACAAATATTTGACCTAGGTGGGAATCGAGCCCACGACCTACGACGCCGAAGCCAATAGCTTAGCATCTGTGCCAAACGGTCATCAAGACTAATACAAGTATAAGGTCTCCTCAGACCTGCAAGTCTGGTACGCTTACTAGAGATTTGTATTGTTATATCTCTATACCCAGTGATTGCGACAACATTGCCTTTCAAACCGAAATACATTAGTGCTCAGATATTGTTTGGTAGCAAATCAACTGGCAATACCCACTGTATTCGCCAAGCAGCTACTGTAAGGGAATTCTACTGCAAACGTGAAGTCCTCATACATAGAACAACGAAACAGGTTCCACTATTTCAAAGAACAAGACCATAGGTTCGCAACCAGGGAGGTACCGCCCACTAGTGAGTGCTGGAGCTTTTCGTGGGAGTGATAAAAAAAAAGCCGGGGCCGACTTTTTACATGCCCCTTCGACGCATGGATCATCTTACTTTTCAGGCAACCGGGTGATCAGCCCGTAATGCCCTAATCTAACTAAGAAACAACAACACAAAGTCATTGCCCTCCGCGGGATTCGAACCCACGACCTCCGTTTTGTAAAGTGGTATAGGCCCCATACCACCAGGGCACGGAGGCACCTTAACTGGTAAGATGGTGCATACACCTGACTGAACACCATCTTGAAAGCGGTGGACTGATTTGCAGACACCGTTTACAAATGTGCGCCTCTACTACTGTCTATTCTACCGTCAATCTGTAACGTATAAACGCTACTGTGTGTACTTCCGGTTTGAAGGTCAACGTTGTTAGTTGTTTACAGGGCAAAGGTAGCTAGGTCGTAGTCTGTAGCAGGTGGAATTGCTTAGCAGTGGTTAAGCCGGTTTCTAGCTCACCATCAGGCACTACTTGTTCGTCTTTTCACTTTATCTCGTAAATTAACGATTACCTAACTAGATAGAGGTTACTGTCAAATTTCGCAATATGTACTGTGAGCTGCATTAAATAGATATAAATTGTCCGCCTCAGGTTTCTCGCGCAGCAACAAGCTGTCGCGCCACACTCGCGTCCACACCGGCCTCAGGCCCTACAAGTGCCCCTACTGCGAGAAGGCCTTCTCGCAAAGCAACGACCTGAACCTGCACGTGAGACGCCACACTGGAGACAAGCCCTACATATGCGAGCTGTGCGGCGACCGCTTTATACAGGTGACGAGTTTGTTTTTGTTTATGGAATCGAGCGACCGGGTTAGTCACGCACGCGCCTAATTACCTAAGCGCTTACTGACGCACACACGTACAAACGCACGCACGTTCTTACGCACACACGTACTTACGCACACACGTACTTACGCACACACGTACTTACGCACACACGTACTTACACACACACGTACTTACGCACATAAATACAAACAAAAAGGGGTACGGAGGCTGTGGCGGTGGGACGTGGGGGGGGGGGG
>DWHO01000201.1:0-23693 GCA_018247575.1 Eurytides lysithous rurik | reverse complement strand
GAATAGTCTTGCTTTTTATTTCTTTAATGTCATACTGATGGTAACGAACAACTGTTTATGGAGAACGAGCGGAACGAAGAATGGTTATTGATCACTGCTTGCGGATTTAAAACATCGGAGAAGTGATGATAAAACTAGTAAGCTATGGGTGAGAGGTGCGGTGAGGTGAGTACGTTTGTACATGTCAAATCCTTTCAACAAGAAGTCTAGCTGGACTTCGTCAAGTCCTTTTTGATAATCTTACATTCGAACTTAAGCGTTCATCCCATTGTTTATAACACGTACAAAAGTACGTAACAATAATCAGCCTACATCCATCTATTGTCTATTTCAGTGTCTTCTAGGCAAAGCGATTAGGCTTACATCACTTGGATTAGTCACTTCAACGCCAACAACTGCATCACCACGTGCCATCTTTAAACGGAAACGTAGTCAAGTAGAACACTCACCGAGAGGTGGCCCAGGTCCGGCGGACTGCTGCTGTTGCTGCTGAGGACCAGAAGGACGATTCCGCATGGCCTGTGAGAAGTTCAGGCTCTGCGACTGGGACACCGAGTAGGTGTCGCAACCTGTGCCTGTCGATTTTGATATTCACTTAGCATCTCCACACAAAAGTTTGTATATGAAACAACTACTGTTTTCTTCTGTATTTCTTTTTCTTATCCCAAAGATAATATTAACTTTTGTCATTTCATACCGACAAACACCCCTGTCTATAAATCATTCAAATACTTTCTTGGACTCCCGACTCGCGTGGCTGTGCCATCAGATTTACAATAACGTCAAACGAGCGACAAATTTAATACGACTGATTTCTTTTCACTTTGTTGTTTTTTTATTGCGAAAAGGGCTATCACATAGACAGATAATTCAGCTCATTTATTTTGATAACTGTCTATGGTCATGAGGTGGCAATTACATTAAAATTGCGTAAGTTTACCTAATATATGTTCTTCTACACAACTCTAGTATGGGTTGCTATATTCTAGAGGTTGGTAACTTTAAAAGAATGGCAAAATCGCATTTAATGTACACAGTAATGGTACAACTGCCGAATCGAATAAGAAATCCCTTTCTAATAAAACTTGCAAATCGTCGGATGCATATATTTAACGTTACAAACAAAAGTGTGGAATGTGATAATGAAACAATAAAAATCCTACCGAATTTGAGTAAAATCCTGCCCACCAACCACTGCGCGTTATCAGTACGATCAGGATCGTTTTAGTGGTGACAATATTTTAAAGCGATAGCGATAGCTTTATGGTTTTCGCAGATAACGATATCTTGGCGATGAAGGGTTATATTAAAACGAGAAAACAAATTCTTTAACGAATGTCGACTGTCGATGAAAAAAGGACCTATAACGTTTCGAAGTTTCGTTTCCACAATTTATTCCGTTTTGCGAGCTGCGGTGCGCAACTACGAATTGTCATACGCAATGTAATTTATTTACATACACGTTAAAGTTATGCTAGTCAAGCATAACTTTAAATAACATCTCAATTGCCCCCGAACCGGATTCCGCGGGGCGATGGACCTCGCCGCTGGACAACATTTGAGGCCGCATTGTGGAACTAGCCAGTTAAGATTGCAACAATAAAGATTTCAATGTGCGCGTGTCATCCCTAAGGCGCGCGGCTTGACGCATTCTCTCTCGGATCGTCAACCTCGGCACCCTCCGCGTCTCTCTCTTCGCCGACCACGCTATCCTGAACCTCGCCTTGCCGTTAGACGCTACTGAGTATAGTTCATTACCACGTCGACTTACAGTCATGCTACAAACTAGCTGTACCAGCGCATACGCCGCGGTACGTCGTACCATGTTATGAAAAATAAACATAACGCGCCTGTTTATGGTTATGTGCGAACTGGACTCGTGCGATACCATGCGATTTTGTAGCGAATACTACGCATAATAAGTAAGGAGAAAATTAATGTCAAACTTAATTTCTTTACCTCGAGGGAGTTGGGATAATAGCCAATTAGAAACTTGAAAAATTAGCTACTTGTGTGATGCTTACACTTGTTTAGTATAAGTGATGTTGTAACCGGAATAGTGTGTGATTGATAAGATGTGATATATGTTGTGGTGAACATTACTTCTCAGTTTGGTGAACTTACAAAAAATCTTTAGACATGTCTCCATATTATTCGCATTCGTGGAAAAGTAGGTTTTTGTAGAAATCCAGTCTCTACGAAACGTGAATAGTTTTATAAATACAGCAAACAAATTTGTTCACCAAACTTAGTAGCAGAAACCACCATGGTACGCTGTACATTCCGTGCGTACCTTGATGATGCTGAGGTGACGGCGTCCCCTGGTGCTGGAAGCTCGCGTACATCCCCTGTTGTGCGGCGACCGACACGTGACCGCCAGTGCCCGCTCCACTGACTTGCATGTGTTGAGCGGCTGACACCTGAACAAGACGAAGGAAAAGTTAAAGTTAGGGCGACGAGGAAGGAGAGAAAAACATTTCAATTGATGACAACGATTCGATGTTTTTCAAACCCTATCTACGTCCCGTAGTACCTAATTCTCGTATACTTAATATGAACTTTGTTAGCTACAATTAAAGTCGAATAGCGGAGGCGAAACTTCCAACTGATATACCATAAAAATAACGATGTGTTAATAAAACTATCATAAAAAATATATCTCAACAAAAAAAAACGCAATCGAAGCTACGAATCGAGGTCTTTAAACATGCACTGGTATTCATTTCGTTCGCCGACTATTTAGTGAAATATTGTAATGTACATTTACGGATGCATTATTCTTTCACGTGACAACCTGAATACTTTATTCAAGTGATCGCAAACCTGAAAACAGATGATTTACAATAAGTTCTCATTAACTTGTTACACATCGATTTTGAGGGAAATCTACCCATTACCACAAGTTTTCTTAAGATTACAATATGACAAGTTTAAACACAAATCTATACCTACCCAAGTGTAGTAAACATTAAAATTCAAAAGAGAACGCATTCATGTAAAGTTAACATTGACGACAACGACTGCCTCGAAACCAGTTTCGGCGAGATAAAATGCATTGGTTAATTGCATTTATTTGCGTTTTATATAAAAGCGTATATATAAATTATGGGATGACGTGAACAATATGATACCGACCTTTATATTTTTTTGTATTATTAAGTGCAAAAATAAAACCGACCGTTCAACACTTTTTTTTTAAATTGGATACACACAATCAGGCAATGACTTCGTACACATTTGTTGTAATGTTAATAAGTGCAGTTAGCAGTAAAGTTTAATAAGTGCGCTTTACTGGTAGGCTTAAGGAGCACGCTATAACAATGACCAGATCCGGAAAATGCAAAAATAAACAATATATCGGATATCTTTTTCGGAATATCTTCTTCCTTTTTATCCCGAAAATTACGAATTATTAACGAAAACGGCCACAAAATGAAGTGATACGCGATCGATCGAACCATAGATATTCAACCAATTGTTGAATTTCAATTAAATGTAAATTGGCTTAATATCTGATTGCTTGTATCGGTAATACACTTGCGAGCCCGGCTGGGAAGCAGAAGCATTGCCCATTATTCAACACAAATCCGTCATTACTGAGGGTAACATTTCCAGAAAAATTACGCACAGAGATGGACCATCTTACACCTCCGGGTGAAATATGCAGCGCAGTCACATAGAGTTTGAGATTTTTTAATTTGTTCAAACTATCGTGTGAAGCTGTTCTGTTATGAGAAAGCGTATCGCTTACCATCAGACACCTGACTTGTCCGTATACTGCATTAAAAAACAATGCAGGAGTTCAGGAAATAAATAAACCATTCTTCAATCATCTTCCTAAAATTTAAGTTGAGTAATTAGGGGGAGAAACGATTACGGAGCTAGACATTGAAGTGGAATCTCGACAGACATAAATAATTACAATTTGTTTGTAAAAATACTTCAAATAACGACAATAACATGTCGTAGATATATTAGAATCGTCATCAACATAGAAACAGTTGAAGAACTCTTTTACAGTGTCTACCTAGTTTGGAAGCACTGTATTGCCAAAACGCAATAATCGTACAATTTACATAAACTTTGTTGAAGACCATCAAAATATCAATGTTTAGTTCGCATACACAAGCATATGTGCGTAAGAAGTTTTTTTACGCTACTCAGCGTTGACAGCTGCCGTCCCGAAGTCGGAGCGACCGCGGCTCGACGCGAAACCAGTTTCGATCACCAACCTCCTCCCACCCACTCCCGCGATTTTGCCACCACGAGCACTAATAATAACAAGTGTACAAAGTTGTCCATCTGTGCGTAACACATTACGTTCGCAGAACATTACGCAAAACACTCCTCCCACTCGAATGATTTCACAACATATATATAGAGCGATAACTATATCGCTCTATATATTTGTTCGCATAGACTATTATGCGACTTCCAAGTCATAACGTATAAGCCAAATATTTTCATTCGGAAATAATATTTTTAAAAGTGTATATTGAGCGTATATGGTTGTAAACAACATTTTTTTTCCATAAAACAAAATTCTTAGTGACAATAATCTATACTGTCAATAATCTTAATTTAATAGGTCTCACATTGTGAGCGTTAATAAAGAATATATAAACACCTATATAGGTAATAAAAACAGTTAAGTTTGATTTGGTACAGTTACGTCTTCACTTTCGAAAACCGTTGAAACTTATAATAAAACAGCCCAGTTATGGGTATTGTGAGTTAAAAAAAAATCGAAAAAGTTCGATTAAGGGAAACCTTACATATCCAAACCTATTGAAACTCGATGCAAAAAAAGATCGTAATAAAAAACAAGCGTCATTGATTAGGACATAAAAACAATGTAAAAAACAACATAGTTAACCAATCTCAGTCGTGTTACATAATTCAAACCTACATATATTTCGTCGTTATCACGTCGCGAACAAAGCCGGGTGGGCGAGCGAGTGCACAAAAAATCCACTAAGCCGAGAGGCATTGTTAACCCAGACGGACTAACGGCACCGCCGCTATCTAGTCGCGCATCTCTTCCACCGAACGGCACAACGGCGTGCAATACAAATACGTATGATACCATATGTTTATACAGAAAATATATTGTATATATTCTGCACATGATTATATATAAAAGTGCCATAAGTGCGGCACTTGACAGTGACAGTACGGATCAACACGGTGTTTTGAAGTAGCCAATCAACATTTTTTTTGCATTTGCAACATTACAGAATGAACGAAGGAGCAAGAGGGAGGGAGCGGGAGAGGATGGTGTCAGAGGTAGTAAGGGAGTAAGAGGGGGAAAAAGAGGCGAGAGGGGGACAGGCCACCGGCCATCTCACTCACCGGACGAAACCCGGAAGCAAAAACAATTCCACTTTACGCCGATATTCTCTGAGGTCGTGGTACTTATCCGGTTCGAAACGGCCCATTCAGCAGCGGGAGCAGCTGCGTGGCTCTACCGCCGTAAAAGAGGAATCTCTACCTCTACCACCATAAAGTGGTAGGACTCTTGAAGAATCCGCCTGGGTGGTGCCACTGGCACTGCTTTGTCATTATTCTACCGCCAAGCAACAATGTAAACATTTTAAATGTTGCGGGTTCAAGGGAAATGCTACCAGTAATTACTGGGCGTAGGGGTATGCCATCTTAGACCTCTGTATCTAGTGGTGAGCGCAACGCAATGCCAAACACGATCTGTGCTGTAGTGTCTTTATGAGCGGAGACGTCGCTTAACAACGAATGCGCGACTTAGTCCCCTCGTTACTATAGCTCCTAAAAAAAGTTCAAAACTCCGCCTATATTAGTGATAGTGGCGTGGTACTCCACCGAACACACTGTAAGGTTTTACCAGTTTTACCACTACCTAAAGTACATTATTTAGGAAATTAGGTAACGAGATTGGCGAAACGTGCAGCTGACGGTAAGTTAGACGTTTGCCCACAGCAACAGTGCCAAACCGCTCCGCTCCGCGCTGCACTCGTCACGCAGAGCTTAGTGATGAAATATCTCTATGCCAATTAGGGGAATTATGTTGACAACATTTTCCTTTAAGCAAAAGTGCAATACAATTATAATAACAATCTAATATAATATCATGAGACATCTCACACAATGCCATCAGGTCCATAACTAGGCAGTACCTGCACTATGGTAACCAGGCAACTAAAATACATACTTATATATATTAATAAAAAAGCCGTGGTAACTCAGTGTACGGGCGCTCGCTTTTAATTCAAGATACTCGAGCAACCTGAGTTGAAATCCCGGTGCTGGCACCTATAAATTTGTTAATTTATAATTAAAGTGCTGATTTACCACGTGCGGAAAACATCGTGAGGAAATCTACATATTTAAGAAAGAATAAAAAAATATTTTTATCCTTATACCCACCACCTCTGTATAGAGGAGGCCTGTGCCCAGCAGTGGGACATATATAGGCTGCTACTTACTTACTTATAGATATTAATATAGATTATTAACACCCAGACACAGAACAAATACCTATGCTATATTTATTATGCAAATATTTTGTGCAATGAGCACAGAATCAAACCCACGACCTTTGGTCAGGAGCACTAACCACTACACCAACGGGCCAGTCAGTAGTCGCTGCATATTACTACCTAGAAGCTGATCAACTTGCAATGCTTCCTGGTCTTTTTAAAAAAAATTCATACTCCAATATTCCATGCAATATTTCCCCAGCAGAGCGATATAGTAGTAAATCGGCATTCAATTCAGATTTACAATTATTTTTAATGTTTCAATTCTACCGGAAACAGTAATTAAAAATAGCGTTATCCGCTTCTAAGGGTTCAGATGCTCCAGAGGCGGCGGGTTTAAATCGCTTCCAGCGTGACGGATAAATAAATCCATACGCCTTAATGGGCCAATGCGTCGCAACGGTGGTGGGGGTGTGGAGACTTGGGGAGGAAGCGTCGCGCCGCCGCCTCTGACCCACGACATCGATCATGGCCGTCTTCTACATCGCTACAGATTTACACTTACCGCTGCACAACACAGCGAGTCGATTTCAATATACTATACTAACGGGGTAGCGAATTTAATAAATCAATCCTCATCACGAAGATCATTGTAAACTCGAAAAAGTTTATAAATATTTGTGTATATCATAATTTAAAATTAGATAATTTTCGCAAGTCCATCATACTGAAAACTGAGCATCATTTTCTCAAACGTGTGAAAAATATTTTTATAGTTACATATATATCGAAGCGATAGATGTTACTTTCTTAACAGTTGCCAACATACCTGCGACTTTTTTCTAAAAGAGTCAATGAAAAATTCAACACATGCTTTTTAACCGACTTCAAAAAAGAGGAGGTACTCAATTCGACTGTATTTTTTTTATGTGTGTAACCTCATAACTTTTTACGGGGTGTATCGATTTTGATGATTCTCATTATATTTGAAAGCTTGCGCTTGGCGTGTAGTCCCATATAAATTTTAGCGAGATTCGACGAGTAGTTTTTGAGGTCTCCCTAAGTAAGCGTATTTTTGCTGAAAACGGTATATCGCAAGGCTTCCTCAGGAGGGTAAACTTTCCTCAGATATTTCATTCTGATTGCACTTTGTACTGCGAACATGTGCTTAAAACTAAGTAGGATTTACTATATATGAAGTCGGTTAATACATTTTTATAAAAAAATTAAATTATTTTAAACGATGATGTCATAATTAGCTTTGCAGCGTCCGCCTGGGTTACTGGACTACATTGCCTGTTACTTATCCACTAAGCAGTAATGCGTTAGCACTACTGTATTCCGGCATAGAGATATAACATCTTAAATCTGTTAGATGGGCGCAGCGCAGGGCTAAGCAGTTCTGTATTGTTTTGCGCAGTCATCTTGCTTGCCATCAGGCTTGCGTATCGTCACTTTATCTCCTTAAAAAAAAATGGACAACACATAATATGAACTTCCTTATCCCATCAATTGTTAATTGAACATAGTGCAATGCGATTGTTCACCGTTTCGTGTACAGCAGCCTATTTGTTTAGGATTGATATTCATATTAACAATTATGCCTTTTTAATAATGATTGACATTCGTGTTCAATAAAATGTTTCCTTCATTTCTTAGGTTTTCTAGAAACTACTTACACCGTAATTAGAAGATAAACGTTACAATAGCGCTTCAGTTGGTCTGTAATGAACTTTTAAAATTGGAGAGTTAAACTGAGCTCAGTTTTTCTCTGTGTTCTTCTAATAAGGCATTTTTTTCCGAACAGGTAGTAATTTTAATACTGGTAGTAAAAATAGCTTTGGGCAAAGACATTGGCGAAGCTTTTGTTGCAAAAGAATTTTTTTTTCAAATATAAAATAGTAGAAAAAAATAACGCAAAGCCGCCTACTTTTTATACATATCAATTTTCAACTATTCCTATCTTTTATAGGATTTTTTTTCTTACAACACGTTAAATTGCTTACGAAATCTAATAAGCTAAATATGACTTTGTATGTGTACATATTCTGACTTTGAAGAATTTACCGATTGCATAGATCGTAAGTTTGTATTGAATACTTCATCTACTACAGCTTCGACTTCAAGAAAATGTTGTGTTATTAATTATATTTTTATATTCAAACTAAATTATTTAAAATTTTTCATGATCTGCACTGAGCTTAATACTGTAAATATTTTTTCCTCAACAAGTATACGTTATGTCGCATTCCAGCTTGGTAGTGTTAAGGAGCTAGGTATTAACTTAATATCGACGCTAGGAAACATATATAATTTGATTTAAGAATACAAATAATATAATAGCTAATAAAACTAAAAGAATATCATAGGCCTTTATTCCATCTTTCTCAGATGATTTATACAGCATCATGGAGGTGTATTACACTTGAGCTTGTGGCTAAATAGTCCAATACGGGAACCGCATTGACGACCGCACCGCTGACAAGTGTAATTGTTATTTGCGGGAGGTGCAGTATTGAGATCCATGCTATGCTTCTGTGCACGCCTTTGGGCCAGCATCCCCAGCCAGGCTTCATCATGAGCTTTGAGACCAACTGCTGTGATTTCACTCCACTGGTAGCGGTCCTCAGCTAAACCTTCCCAGCCAGAAAAATGTATGCCAAAGGAGTTCATATCGCGTTTCACGCTGTCTTTGAACCTCAACATCGGACGGCCCACTGGTCGTTTGGCATTAGCTATTTGTCCTAGAAGAGCTTCCCTAGGCAAACGAGATTATATTTTATACCGTTAACTTTTATATTTTATACCGTATGGAGCCCCCATACGGTATAAAATATAAAAGAATAAGACTATCCATAAACTATAAAATATTAAATTTTATTAACTGCCTCCGTGGCCTAGTGAGATAGGCGCGCTTAACAAATCGGATGCCATGGGATCGAATCAATATTTTGTGTCGTTGTTTCTAAGCTGAGTTTGAGGCATTACTGGCTGATCATCAAAAAATGAGTAAGAGGATCCATACATACATAGTTGGCTGGGAATGTAAAAAGTCGGCCCTGACGCTATCTAGCGGTGGCTGGGATAATTGTTAGTATCTTTTTCCAATCGTCGGGTAATGTGAGTAAAGGAAGATAGACTGCAACTGTGTCTGCGCAAACCCTTGTGCACTGTAATATCTCCCGCACTACTGGTAGATTGGCCGCAGTGTTCGTAATCGATCGGGACGATATTATCTTTTTTTAATAACACTTTTCAGCCACCAAGAATTTATAACGAAAATGGCAAACATCACAAACATTGAACGGATAATTGTAATGCCCATGAATGATAAATGTCAAGCCTAATACATCTTAAAGTATATAGTGTAACTCTATTATCTATTCTTTTCTTTGACGAAATGATTAGTCCATCTTTCCCACAGCAACGGAGGAATGGGTCGATATATATTTAGTTCGTAGAATGGAGAGTTGTGAAGACGAAGTCGCGTAATTAAATAAATTATAATACCTAGCTGCAAGTTAGTGGTTTTACAGCCATAATTGGTAAACGTAAATACGGTAAAAGCCTAAAGCCGTAAACTTAAACACAGTAAAAGACTGAAGACACCCAAATAGTAACTAGACAGCCATATATTTTTTTTTTTGGTAAATAATTAATTTGCATCTATTATTTATTAATTTTTATACTACACATTAGAACCTAAATATGTAAACCTTCTCCGCGAGGCGTGGTACTAAGAATGCTACTTGTGTTACCAAGTTAAATGGTTTTACTCAACTTTTGGACAAGAAAAGAACCAGTCCTTTTGTCGTGCCGAAGGACCAAGAACCCCGAAACCCGAAGGACCAAGAGACTGAATAGCAGAGGGCACAAATACATAGTCCAGATTGAGACTAGACAAGATTTTAAATAAGAAAAAAACACGATAAAATATGTGAATTAGTTACAAGAAACAATAAAACATTTATTTAAAACTTACTTAACTAAAAATAACATATTACGAACTGATAAATGTTTATTGCGCACAGTATTTAGGGGACAAAGTCGTGTCAGTGTAACAGAAATGAGTCTCATTTCAATTGGAATTTACATCGGTCAGTATTGAGCTGTCTGATAACATCGCTATAAATACAGTTGGTTTTCTCACACTGACATTGCCAGAGCATTGCGATATATCGAGAACGGCCAATGTGATATTACCCGTTCCCTATGGAATTTAGTATTGTGAATTCAATTAAGACTTATTGTGGTAAGCAGACTCATTCTTATAATTTAGCGGCTCAGTCATATAAGGCAGGCAATAAGTGTTGTAATTGTCAAACTCGATTTTAAAAAAAAACACTGATTGTTTTCATTAAAGCATTCTATCTGATCAGTTCAAATGCGACCATCCAAAAAGCAAATTTAACCAGCGGCAATTTATTACATCGATACTTGTTTGAATTCTTCATAAATTTAATTTAATTATTTATAATTTAATCAACATCTAAAACAAGTCGCTTAAACGTTGAAAATAATACATACTTCCTATTAAGTTGACCTTCTTAGAAGATTTCGCGCTTTATGCGGTATAAATACACACATATACACATAACTAGGGACTCGTAGATTATAAGCGAGGACGTCCATTACATTTGTATCTTCATTGCTTAAATTGCGTTACTGCTTTTCATATGTGTATGTTATCTGACAATAATATAATTTACTTATCGCATATTATTGCAGGAAACTATTCCAAAGCAAGCTATCAACATGCCATAACCGACTGTTAACATAACCCTTAGATAGACTTAGCATTAATGATGCGAATCACGCCTAAATGATTAATTAGCTGCGTTGCTGGACGGTTTCCTTATAGTGGCTAAAGAATTGTAATTGCGGTTATCGCAGATGGCGAACAAGTCAACATTTCAAAACATTTCTAATTATATTCTCTTTGTATATGTAATCGGAGTTATTGGGAAGCCGCACAGATTCCTTTGACTTCGCCCTTTGGTTTTTAGAAAGATTACGCTAAATTAGTAACTAAAGGAAATATGTTGACGTAGGCAAAAGACGTTTAGTATTAAGCTTACGGTTGGAAATAGTGTTCCATAATTTTTTAAATCCAAAATAATAGATATTTTATTAGTAATTATTCATCAGTTAAATGAATAATACTAAACTAGATAAAAGTTAGCAATCTATTAAATGTCACTACATCTTATTACGATCAGAGATTTTTCTCTTTCTTCTAGAATTGTGACCCACCAACCCACGCGCCGGGTCGATTAGGAGAGAATGCCCAATGGCATAAGTCCGCCCATTGCAATATCCATTCTGGTTTTGCAGTAAAGAGTAAATAAATAAATAATGATGTATTCATAAGATGATTGTCTAACTCCACTACCTATCTCTATGTCTATACAACTTACAATGTTTTGGGGATTTGAGATTGTATTGAAATAACATTATAGCAAGAAGATATAAAAGAAAAGCTCGTTAAGTTAGGACAGCACAACGAAAGCTCTAGTGAGTGTGTAACACCCGCCATAAGAAAGCGTACATTTCCCCGTTGAAAAACAAACAAACACGGCGTTCGTATGATCTTTGACATTTAGGGCCCTGCGATCGGTAGCGCTAGACGCAACGTGCGGCCCTTACGCCGGGGGCTATAAATACAGCGCAACCCACACTTTGACGTCACGTACGCCCACCATGCCGCTTAGGTCAAAGGTAAACCCGCCGGGGTATCGAATCCGTCCCAAGCAACGAAATCAATTTCACCGCAGCCGCCTCTAATTAACGTCGTCAATTTTAATTGTTATCAACTAACGGAGATCTCCGAGGTCGAGATAGCTCTCGTGTGGTGAAATGACGAGTTGTCGATATTATAATTAACACGTACAGTTATTAGTAGAATAGTATTATTATGCGACCGTAATTATTGCATCATACACGATAAATGGCTTGTTATTGATAACTATGCAGTTGTTATTGTACTTAATTTAATTTTTCTTTACATTTATATCAAGTAGAAATTTTGTGATATTCCGTTATAAGTAGGGTTGAAATGTACGATAGTATGCAGGTATAGGTTAGTTTTATTTGTTATAAATTTATAGCACGCTTAAATTAACTAATTCAATAATTATTTAGGCCGGTGATTAAAAAAGTATCAGTTGAAACGACAACTTTGAACGCACAGATGCAAAGTACTCTAAGTAACATAGTTATGGTTGAATAGACACGTGTTGCCACAACAGGAAGTAATCAGGGCCACAAGATGGAAGTTCAGTCTTTTTATTTCATTTAAACAATTAGGCGCATATGATGTCAACGGCCCGAATGCCGTATAAACTTTATAATGATATCTTTATTTGACTACAAATATTAGTTTTTATTTTATTAATATAACGAATAAGATATTTAGAATAAAACAAACACTAATACTAGAATAGAAACACAATGCGCAATAACAGTATGGAAGAGAGTCAGAAGCAAAATCAAAATGTCCAAATCAGACCGCTTTGTTTTTATATTTCCAAACAATTTAGCAGCAGATAACGAACCGCGACTTCCTGTGGGTTTTCCTCCCGAATGCAAAACCGAATGTTCGAAACTAAACACTAAAAAACAATACGCACCGTGTGTGATAATAATCTTTTAAATCTTATTACTTAATAACTTCAAGCTTGATCGCCAGCGACTGACAACAACCACGAAATTTAAAAATAAAAAATTCTCTATAGGTTCTATTTACTAACATTATGGATCACGGTCCGAAATATTATTATTTAAGGATTATTACTAGGGAGGGGCTATTACTACTTTTATTTAGGGACCAAAAGAGGAGTTCCAAAATTGATGCTTGAATTTTGCAGCATCAAAACTTTATAATTTGACAATATATATTTTTTTTTGACCCAATTAGCAATGTCGGATTTGACATTAGGACGTAAACAAATACTAAACCAGACAAAGATTCCATTCAAGTATATTTAACATACGATACTAGTAAGTTTGGTAGTTTAAATATAGCTAAACATGTGGCTATCGGAACATCTGCTTTTTGCCATACAGTGTACATGAAATTGTTTATATGCATTGTCTCCATAAAAAGGCATTTTCATTGAATACGTGGTCAAAATAATACGTAACCCGAGAACTATTTATAATGACCGATGTATTTTTATACGCATTAGATTTTCCTGTCAAAGTTCTAATAAAAACAATAGGGAAAACTCGAGATTTCAATGGAAAATGCTACGATTCACTTGCGCTAGTAGATGAACGTTTTAATGATATTTTATTCAATGCACGATCACTTCGTGGAATTATTTGTCATTGGATCGATACGACGAACATCAGGAGAAGAACTCATATAGTGCTTGCAACGCTTTTGTTAATTCAGTAGTGCAATGGCCATGAGCAGCTGTGCTTTTATTATTATTCTTTGCAGATAGCAAACAGCCATAAAAAATCAAAGAAACATTATGGTTAAAAAGAGACTTATATAATTTGCCTTGTTAGATCAAGGAAGATACTAAGCATTTTTACAATAACAATCTCATCCTAAAAAAAAACTCACACATATATACTATGGCGGATTCGCGATTAAAATGTGAATCAGTTAAGGTTTAAAAAGGACGTTTGTGAATGTAATCCACAATGTAGATAACTAGATAAACCCGGGAGAGATACGACAGTTATGTAATTTAGTAATTAGATAAGTATAAATTCTTAATTTTTCAAGATAATAAATTTTGAATTAAAAAAATAGAATCAGGACAGATTGACGTTACGGTGATGGAAATGTGTGTATAACACACCAAAAACTATTTACGTGATTATATACCTAAACCTAATAATCTAAATCCAGCTTCTCCATAAATATCTACACAATAATAAAAACAATGTCACGACCTGCACACACCAAACTAACAAACTACTACTGTAGTGAAAATATATACGTGGAAATGGTGTAAGTTGAAAGATGATCAAGTATTTTACCATTTTTTTTTTAATTTTCAGGCCGATTTGAAACTAGCAATATTTATAAAGTTCCCTTAATCCACATGACTAAAAACCAGTGCATTTCAACGCTATACAAATATGTCTAACATGACTATTTAAATCAATCGTTACCAATGTATTCGATCACAGTCATAAAACGACAGTCATCGATGACGTCGATAATCCACGCACACGAAAATAACACTACACGACGCGATAATACCGCGTCAAATTAGACCGTATGATCACCTTTAAATTTAGAGCAACGTCATGGTGATATCCGATCGAATCTATATCACCGATGTTGATAAGCTCAACGATAGTCGTAATAGCTGAATCCGATCGTAGGTACACGGTCGCGAAAATGTTAGGCATATGCGGCTTATATACTCTAAAAGACAATCGACTGATGGTCGATTGTCATATCGACACTATGGTGTTTATGTCTGCTACCTAAAAACGTATGACGAAAAACTTACGTGGCTGCCTCCATAAATCAAAAAGTGAGGTATGTTTTACCTCATTCGGTTCAATAGCTGTTAAGGTATCTGCGGATACGTGAGGACAACGTTCACCTGGTAAGTTAGTAAGTTAGTACTGTAAAAATTTACGGACACTGATGGTGTCTGTTATATTTGCTACCCAAAAGTTTTAGAACGGTTAAACGAAGGGTAAATAAAACTTATGAAGATGCAAAATTGTTTCTTTAACATATAAACTGAAGTATATCGACGGGTTTAGAAGTTTATAATATGTCTACCGAAAATTGCATATAGGTAAAAAAATGAGAAAGTTAGGTAGTAATGAAGCGACAGATCGTCACGATTCCTGGTGCAAAGGAAAATCAAGATGAAGTAGATAAGAAATTCACAAGATCTAAATCCGTACATGCCAAGCAAACGAGCATGAGCTTCTATTCTGTCAGTCTCTGTCTTAAATATTTTTTGTTACTGGCCTAACGTGCCTAACATGGTGTAACGTTTAGCCAATTTCACTTTTTAGTACTAAAAAACATGCCGTTGCATCATCTGCAATTATTTGAATCGTAAATTATTATATGGAGGATATGCAAAATGCTGGTCCTTTAATAACATTTGATAATCGTAATTTAATAATATTTTATACCATCTTGATAATTATTTTACACGGCTCAGAACCTAGTATTTAAACACGAGCTTCCTTTTTTTTGCTAAATAAAAAAAATACACTAAATGATTTCATTAAAGATGTGATTGTCTCCCGGCTATTTTAAGATCCAAATTATAAAATTGTCAACATAATTTTAAAAAAAAAGTGTTAAGTTCCGCTGAATTTTTTCGCCTGTTCTTCTCAGGACTGAAGCATTTTTTCCAAAACAGGTAGTAGAATCATTAAACGTGTATAAGCGATTGTAAACTAATCCAATTTTGAATAAAAATTTTGATCTTTGACTTGATTAGAAATATTTTTAATATGATTAGATTTATTTACTGAAATTACTCATTCCATAATTTATTTTAAAGACAAATACCGTACGTCCCTTGGCGCAGATGTGTGCAAGAAGAAGA
The DNA here is from genome assembly GCA_018247575.1 of Eurytides lysithous rurik. Taxonomy (NCBI): domain Eukaryota; kingdom Metazoa; phylum Arthropoda; class Insecta; order Lepidoptera; family Papilionidae; genus Eurytides; species Eurytides lysithous. The sequence continues at coordinate 7,696 of DWHO01000201.1, read as the reverse complement.
CAGTACGGATAGACTAGTCGCACTTGTGTCGTCGGCAAGTCGACACCCTTCCAACTGACTAGGGCGCCCAGATTGTTTAGGTTTTGCGGGATTTTTTAATGTGCTTTCCTGATAGATATCTTATCGTTAACACAGTAGTGTAATGCTTGTAAATGTAAATGCTTGTATTCTATAGAAATACTATTATTTTAAGTATACCCAAGAGTCATATTATAATATCATATTATAATAACGAGAATTATAATACAATACATACAAGTAATCAAACGGTAAATCAAATAAAATGTAATTAAAGATAAGTTAATTAAAATGTTAAAATTCCTAAAATTATGTTCACTTTAAATATCCCCAAATAAAATATCGCTAATCATAAAATGAACCGTTTCATATAATTTATGTCAATCAACAATTACGTATTATATTATTTAGGTATCAACATGTTTCTAGGTAACGATACGGAAGGGTGCCAACCCTAGCGCTCTCCAGTGAACGGAGGGGCGGCGCGCGCACAATCCGCGGGTCGATACCGAACCAGACTCCCATGTTTTTTATGTCCTATCATGAATTACCCAATAAAGACTCGCAATTGCTAAACGCAGAATATTATATCAGAGCAACAAACACAATCAAACTCTCAAGCAGTTCAAAGCATCAGACGTTAGATTAAATCAGATTCACGTAATTGCGTAGCTGACGGAAATGGTTTTGATCGCTACCTGACTAGAAGTTTTTTGGCGGGAATTCAACTGGGGACCGTTACTTCTTTTGACATCTTCACGATGTATCAACGACACTACATATACGTTCGGATATGCGTTTGACAAAATAAAAAAAAATAACTAACATAATATGCGTTTGGATACGAGTTCAGTGAAATAACATTAGTTCAATTGAAATACAAGACCAGCCGAATGTATATTAAAACATTCCTACAAATGAGCTAGCAAAAATCCATGCACATAGATTATGCACCTACATAGTCTCACTCAGTCGCGTATATTATGAAAATATATATTTTCGTACGGCATTTTCGTAAAACCTTTGATGTATAATTCTAATAATGCTACAACCAATAAAGTTCTCTAAAAAAGAGCTAAATTATTTCTTAAAGCATTTCAATATCTGAAAAGATTTGTAAGATAATAACTTTCTGTTATATTATACCGACAACTTCCGAATTTTAGCTAAATATATTAAATCATCGCCGTATTGGAAAGAGCAATTAACCATACCTCTTTACTGACCTATATTATTAAATAATAACAGAAAAGTGAAATGAATTAACAATATCAAAACGCTTGCTTAGTAGATCTGCCAAATATAAAATTATCCAATTGCGGTAAATGACATATAAGAAGATAAATATACCTGATAATTTTATTGGATGTAAAAATTTATAAGTTAACACTACAAGTTTAGTTTAATATAAAATAATTAGGTGACCCAGAAAGAATCAATAATGTATAAGTCTCTGCTACAAGTCGGTATTTTGCATGGCACGTGCCTGGTTGAATTACTGTTGAACGGATTATACGAGAAACTGTTGCGCCACACTACAAGGAACTATTGTAGACTTTTAGCTCTTGTACAGTAAAAAATCTAATCACTTTTTCACTACTACTTACCTGAAGGTTGTGATGAGGCTGGGTGAGATGTAGCTGCTGTTGCTGCGACATGTGCAAGTGGTCGATGGTAGGGGGCGCCGGGCGGGGCCGGTAGCCGGTGTACCCGCGATACCTCGACCAGTCCCCACCCTGCTGGTGCTGCTCCGCCATGTGCTTTAGTGTCTGCGCGGCCGGTGACATCTCACCACCGGCGTACGGCCGCGTGAGCTCCCCTTCGTTCGGCTCTAAAGTGCCGGCTAAGCCACCCCCGCCGTTCAACTTGCCCGCGTCGAGATCGAAGTCTTTCATGAACTCCGGGTACTCCGATATCTCTGTTATCAGGTCCTCGAACGTGTCGTCGCCGTCCTCCTCACCGATTAGGTCGGCTAGGCCAGGGAAGGCGGATGCGGCATCCCGCTCCAGGGCTGCAGCGCACTCGTCCAAACCGACAAACTCGTCGTCGGCCACTTCGGACTTGCATTCGGCTTTGCATTCGCGCTCGCAGTCCAGCGGTGATGGGACCCTGGGCGGCTGCGGCGGCGGAGGGGAGCCGGAGGTCTTGACAGCATTAGCCAAAGCCTTGACCGTCACATTGGTGGAGATCTGCTGCGGCTGGCTGTCGGCAGCGGAAGTGGTGAATTCGAGTTGCTGCACTATTTCCACGGAGAACTTGGTGAGCCCCTCGCTCCCGCCGCCACCGCCTGCGCCACTGCATTGCAACTTCGCAGGTGGCTCGTAATCACCGCAACCGAATTTCTGTTGCTGCAACAATAACATTGGCCGTTTAAATAAAAGTATTATTTGCAAAAAATTATAGGAACAAGTATATTGTTAAATAAAACTATGTTATGGATTTCATCGCATTTAGTTTTCATTATAGGTGTATTATTTATTGCATTTTATATTATCTGCTTTTAACACTTATAACTTGCTTCAAACAACAAACTGTACCATATACTAGACCTAGGCAAGGTCTGCTCCATGCCTTTGGTTATAGAAACACGTAAAATAGATTTCTTTATGAAAAAATTCAGTAATTCTTTATAAAACAATATGATTATTAACGACCGAAACCAACAATAAATGTCAAAACATTACACCAGTTACAGTTGTCAGTTGAACTGTATAAATATACTGTATATCATTAAAATGACATATACAACCTAAATACTATAATACATATTATCGTCCATATATACCACAGCAGGTCAACGAAAAGAAACCGGTAAACTATACTACTTGTTTGATTTTACACAATCGAACAAGTCGCGAGACGGGCATAGCCACTCGCACGTTTAATATCCGGCCTACAGCAAGCTTCTCTTCCGGCGCGGAATGGTCTCTAGCGACTTTCGATTCACACGTAATGCAATATAACGAACGCACAGCACTAACCGAACGTAAATCGAACGCAACACGCCGAAGGTTTAAATTTTCCCTTCGCGGGAACAATAGCATACAAAGTACGCGGGACCTTGGAGTTGAACGTATCACGTGTATGAACGAAACAGTTACGACGAACTAATAATAAACAAACGGTCAACCAGTGCGCACGCCCGGACAACATGTAATCTAACTTTATCAATCAGTTTAACAATCATCTTTTAAATGATTTAATAAACATATAAAAGTTATCAATACACCTAATTCCCCTTTATTATTCATCTTCATCTTAATTTCCCCTAAATTTGTGATATGAACATATTTCGCAGATATTAAATTTGACAAAAAAAAAGGTAAGCACAAAAAATTTTAAATCGTGCTAAATGGAATAAAATCGTGTAAAAAAAATTAAAAATATTTTATTTTCAAACCGTGTTATATCAAAACCGTGTAAAAACAGAATTAGGTGTATATCATTCGAGCGGTTTTAATAATAAGTAAAGATTAGGTTGCTAATACGATTAACAAAGTAAACTAGCGTCAACCATGCTCATTGATACATATTTTATAAACCTCATCAATTTTAAACAAGTAACAAATCATTGCGAATAAATTCAATGACAAACATGCAACAACACACCTAGCCTATACCTATCTACGAGGGACGATCACGCGGCAAAGTGTTGTAATTACATGGATACGACAAAGATAGGACAGATTGTAGTGTAAACAATGTCACATATTGTTGTCGGTCTCAAATTATTAGTAAGCTCTCATTTCACACTCAACTGAAGTCGATTTTTTCCCAGAAGTTGAATTATTTCATATTCCTTTTTTTAGCGTGACGTCGACATTGGAAAGGTGGAGCCTCGAAACGAAATCTCAATTACTTAATGCCACTTATAAACGGTTGAATGTCGTCTCGTACCGATATAATACACTCACATTTCCTAGGACAACATTCGACAAGATTTATTTACTAATCGTTTGTATGAAGGTCATGCGAGAGGAACATATACGAGCTTTCCGTGTAACGAATTCAATTATTTTCCTTATATATTCATATATAGTTTAATGAGAGGTAGAAATCTATCGAGACATTTCTAGACTGTATTACACTGTCCAAGAAAATGAATTTAATCTCAGCCTTTGAGTTAAATGGCTTAAGCTGTATTCCCGGTACACTCAAAGAATACGGTTTTAAACAGTCACTTTAAACTTACAGTAATGGTCTACGCACTTTAGTATGTAAATTTAATTTGTATGTGAACGAACCCAAATGACGATGGCGATAACCTTCTTCAAACAATAAACAATAAATATAAAGTTATAGCACATATAAACAGTTTACAGAATCAAGTGAATTTTGTAAACTATACTTTCATCACAACTGAAACTATGAAGTTGTTGTACATTCGTTATTACTGACTAAATATCTTTATTGCGTCATTCTTATTGGAATCGAAACGTTTAAGAGCATCTCTTCGTGACGAGCGCAGCGTAGATCAAAGCAAATTCCGAATGATACTGTGCTGTTATGAGCTAACCTGTTACTCATCTCATAAGGCGCACGACTAGCTGGTCCCGTCGCTTTATGTTATAAAAAAAGTCCTTCAGCCTCCAGTGAGTGCTAGGTATATACAGCCTTGGCTTAAAGTATTGAGCACCCTATTAATCTTGCACCCGTGTTTTGATGAATTGAGGAACACAAAACAACGCCTATTGTTAAAAGATTAATTATTGGGTCCCTAAGAAGTCATAAAAATTACTTAAACAAACAATAATAGTCAATAATAGTAGGTTCAGAATCGGACGCAATCGTATCACTACAGACCATGAAGATCGAAAGTTACTCACGAAAGTCGTTAAAAATAAAACAAAAACGCTGTTGCTTATTAAAAGCTATGTTATTACATAAAACAACGTCTGCATGTAATTAAGGCAAAGAGTGGCAACACAAAATATTGATTTCATAGAAATAATAATGATTATGTCGTCGCGACCGATTCCAACCACGGCTGTCAATCTACAAGAAATCAAACAAAATGCGCAGGATATATTATAGTGCACAAATATTTGCGCAGAGACAGGTGCACTTCGTCCTTTAGCCCGATAGGAGGACTAACTAACACGATAGTAGAGAGATTAAGCCCAGAGGGGATGACATTAAACCGACCTCTTTATAACGACTCCTCCAAGCCGCCGCTAGATGGTGTCTACGTGAGGCCGGTACTTTTTACATGCCCATCCGAAGCATGGATCATCTTATTTTTAAGCAATCGGGTGATCAGCCCGTAAAGACCAACCTAACTAAAAACAACAACAGAAAGTCATTCCCCTCCGCTCGATTCGAACCCACGGCCTCCGATTTGTAAAACGCGAGTCTATACTTTTTAAACGTTCATACCACGATATTTTCAAAAGTGGTGACTGGATTAAAATGATAAATGATAATTAATTTAAAGTTAAAAGAATAGGCTTAAATAAAAAAATACATTTTATACTTACTTACTTTTTTTAAATATTTGCAATAAAAACACACTTTTTGTCTATATTGTATGGGTGAGCCGATTCGGCTGTATATGCTGAAGTTCGCTCAGCTTGTAGCAAACATACTAAACACCATTTCGACTAATACGATGTTTACAACCAAGATATAAATATATCATATGCAATTTTATTGTACCTTGATTCAAATCAAGGTACAATAAAATTAAAACTTAACGCAATGAAAAAACAGATTAAGTAAATATGCTTTGTTATTAACCGCAGAGCAGACCAATTACGACAACATTTTGCTTAACACAATATACTGACGCAGAGCTACGAAATGCACTCACATTAAAGAGTTTATCTCGAGAAACCAAATGGAGCACTCAATGCAAACTTGAGACTATGTCTAGCGTTCAAAAGTCGAGAATGAAAATGTTGCTCATAAATTCAATTAAATATTGTGCACTCTGCATCTCTATTTTTAGCTATAATATCGGAGACGTAATAAGCGATGTTGTATATTCGTGTACAAAACCTCTAGGTATATTTTTAGTGATTCCATTAATTGTTTTTTTTATTTTTAAATTAACTGCTTGTGTTTATATTTAAGGTCAAAATCGATATTATTCTAACATGTATAGCACAAGCTTATTCTAAGCACACGCCAAAATATGCGCTAATATGTATAAAATATTGGCTTTTGCTTTAGTACACGCTGAATTTTTTTTTCGATAGATAGCTTACATTTTTGGAAGGACTAGAATCTTACGAACAAACGGCGTAATTCAAAAGTATACTATTAGGCTGCTACAACCCCTTACGGGTGTCATATGCTGCAATCGCTTACTATTAAGTCGTTCGTTCTATTGTGACTTCGTAGGTATAAGGCGGTAGTCGTACAGCGAAGGTACGAAAGAAGGGTCCATTACACTTTTTTATATTTTATTTTTTATTTGATGACCCGTTTTGCGCAGTTCCTAAGCTATTCTTGAGGCTTCGGCGTCGTGGATTGAGGTTTCAATTCCGGCGCAAGAGTATGTACGAACAAATAATTGCTCCGGATCTGGAGGTTCGTCCGAGTGAAATTTATGTATGTAAAATCACAGTATATCATCATAAGCATAGTATATGTTTATGATGATATACTATGTTAGAAATATCTTGTATCAAGCGTATCACAAGATATTTCTATATTTAAATAAATGTAGCGCGTAAAATTGAACCACGAGTAAACAGACACAAAGTACATTCAGATACTATGTTGCTAACCTTCTACAAATGCCATGAAGTCATACGCCAAATAGTTACTTCGAAAAACGGTAGTAGTGATGGATAGTGGAACCACCAAGAAAACGCTAACACTCCCGGTGGGTTCAAAGTCCAAGTCAACAATTCTTTATTCAAAATTGGATCGGTTCGGGAAAAAAAATGCTTCAGTCCTGAGAAGAACAGGCGAAAGAAACTCAGCGGGACTAAATCTTATTTTATTTCTATACGAATCGACATTATACGACGACAATCTTATCAATATATCCTGCATGTGCCTTAACACAGAAGCAGGATTCAGTTAAATTCAATCCATTAGTACATCACGATTATTAGCCGAGAGTATCTAACCCGGCTTTATTGTATTTGGGGCACAAAGCGATTCACTATTCCGATTAAGTAATAAAGAATATGATACGGTTCGTAAAAAAAGATTATCAGTATTACTCGGCCGTAGGCCAGGCCTCTGGCGCTCGGAGGTCGCAGTGAACGGCGCAAGACAAAGCGAGGCGTTCGTTGTGAAACTGTCAGTTTGCACAACGCGCCCTACCACATTCGGCCAACGTCACCGCTAATAAGCTAAATTCGCAGCACCGATAACAACACACAACAGATTGATTCACACAAACGAAGCTCAAGCAAAATAATAAGAAAAAACGTGTATGACAATGTAACGAATGATGGCTAAGACGTGCAACTGCTGAGGCTACAGAGGAGTTGTGGAAGATGAACGATTAAATTACAATGGATATTATGTAAAGTCAGAAACGTTTGGGGAAAAAAATGAACCCAAGTCCCGCGAGGTTGAAATTACTAATAATCAATTGCGCTAGTTGTGTCATCGAACCAATATAGACAATTTTTTTTTTTTTTTGGATGCCTCCGCAGCCCAGCCAATATACCACTGGCTGATCTCTTATAGAACGGCCGCCAGGGCCAAAATCTGTCGA
>DWHO01000200.1:0-23731 GCA_018247575.1 Eurytides lysithous rurik | reverse complement strand
TGGTAGAGCCACGGAACAGCTGACGATGCTGCTGAAAGGGTCCGGAAAATTACGACGACTTCACAAAAATTGGTGTGCGGAAGTGTTTGAGTTTACGTGCTATGAGTGAGGTGGCCGGTGACCTACCCTCCTGATCTGCCCCCCCCCTAAAATTGCCACTTTAAAGGCTTGCAATACATTTGTAAGTTTTTCGAACGAGGGGTTTTCTACTACTGTTTTATGACTGCAGGTCATCCCCATTACCCGGACATCGTAAGTTATTCGAGGTTGCATGGTAGTATCCATGGTGGCAGTGATCGCTTACCATCTTTATGGTGGTAGAGCCACGCAGTAGCTTCTACTGCTGCCGAATTGGGCTGGCTAGAACCAGTTTAGTAGATAACCACTACTTACAGAAATACGGCGTAAAGTGAATGCGTTTATGCTCCCACATTTCGTCCGATGAGCGAGGTGGCTTGTAGCCCATCCCCCCTCTCCCTTATAAAACAAATGGCAGGGATAAAAATAAATGATATACCCCTGGGGGTACCAACATCAACGGTGTTGGAGAATCCCCCTCTAAGCATTCGCGCTCGACGCGTTCTTTAGTATCGGAGCGCGAGTACTCAGGCTGCCCCGCGTATTCTCCCCCTCCCCCCGCCCAGGATACGCGGGCAAAATGCTGCTCTCATATCCATCTGCCAAAGGCAAACGACGCAAGTCTATTACGGCACCCCTTTCTATGCTTGAGGGTTTCTGCAATATTAGGGGTCTTCACACAAATCTTAATGCTGTCCACTATCATCTGGAGACAGCTAAGCCGGCCTCAAGAGAGCATCTCTAACCAAGACGCAGATATCCTCTCCGACCTATATGTCCTATCTCGCCTACCCAGGGTACAAACTGCAACATTCCTTTATGCCAAGGGCAGTGTGTGTGTGTACGTCAGAGAGGATATCTGATCTCGATGCCTCAGCACTCTTGAAGGTAGGGACCTATCCATCTTATGGCCATGCGTAGATAGTGAAGATCATCCTCGTGTTTAGGCGTGCCTTTACAGGTCCCATAGCGGTAATGCCGAAACTGACCGACTTATTGACCACGTCTAAATGGCTGAAGATTCCGTGCCGCAGCAGATCTGCTCCATAGAGATCGTCATTCTTGGGCATTTTAATGCCCACAACGCCAAATGGCTTGCCTCAAGATCTACCGAACATGTGGGAAGATCTGTTCACGAATTTAACCTGGCAAATGAATTGATACAGCTGATCACTTCGTCTACGCAAGTTCCAGATGTGACAGATCATACGTCTTCCCTGTTGGATATCCTGCTGACCAGTTATTCGGACAACTATAGGGTCTCTGTTGAAAGGGTCTCAAGAGGGGCCCTCTTGGGACCTCAGACCATAGTTTGGTCCGAAGCGTGGTCCCTAACGCGTTCCCATCGCCGTCGCGGACTCTGTCACCGATTTGGTGCTTCAAAGGACGGAGCTTTTTATTCCGACCTCTGTGGTTCCCATCGGTGGCAAGTCCAGGCCCTGGTTCAGATACTCCTGCAAAGTGGCATCCCACCAAAAGCCGGAGTGTTATAGGGCTTGGTCCATTGCGGCGTCGTCGCGAGAGCCAAAAACCAGTACCCTCAAAAAACAATACAACTTTGCCTCCAGGTCCTACAAAAAACCTTTGGCCCTGGCCCTTCAAAAAACCTTTGGCCCTAGCAAGGTAAGAGCACATTGGAAAAATTGATGAGAGATTGGTTCGCCTTCCTTCGGAAACCCGTGCATTCTGGTCTCTCGCGAGGGGAATTTTTGTAGCCAATTTCTACCATCTCTGTACAAGGTGGACGACTCATTGGCTCACACAGTGAAAGAGAAGGCCGATCTTGTAGGCACTTTCTACGCTTCAAACTCAACTTTGGATGAAAGGGGGGAAACACCGCCGACCATGCAGTGGTGTGCTTTTTCAATGCCGGAAAAGTTCAATACGCAAAGTACTATTCTCCCTTGACATTCACAAGTCAAGTAGGCCTGACAGATTTGGGTTGAGGACCCGCGCTCCTGAGTTGGCACTGGTTTTTACGCGTCTTTTCTGGTACTCTTACTCTACAGGCGTTGTCTCTAAATCTTGGAAGACGGCTTTAATGCACCCGATCCCTAAAAAAGGTAAACGCTCAGATACGTCCTAGCTTTCAAAGATTATGGGGTTTATCGTCAACCGTCAGCTCCTTGAGTGACTTGAGGAGCACCAGCTGATTAGCGATCGCCAGTACGGTTTTCGTCAGTGTCGCTCAGCTGGTAAAATTTTTGTGTACCTTAAACATCGTTCTTGACGGTGCGAGCTCCGACTCCAATGCTATGAACGATGATGTTCCACAAGGCTATGTGCTATCCCCTATCCCCTATCCTTCTGCATATCAATGACATGATGCTCATCAACATCATTGATTGCTTTTCGGGTGACAGTATGTGTGATGTCTTATATACCAGCCGGGCAAATATTTTTCAGGCACACGTCGATGAGTACCGGAACAAACTTGTTTTTGTTGACGAGATTTTATTGAGCAAAGTTTCAGACTGGGGTTGACTAAATTTAGTCCAATCAACCCCAAAGCGACACAAGTTTGCTCGTTTACCGCTAAAAAGAAATCTTTTGTCGTATCTCCTCTTTTCGAGGGTACTGCCCTTGTTGTCAAAGCCACGATCGGAATCCTTGGCGTCTACACTTCGTCAGAATTGAACGTCGTTGGGGCACTCAATTCTGCGGTAATTTTAAAGGGAAAGTCAAGTTGGCTTCCAAAACGCTCAGTGTCCTTAGCCGAGCAAGACAGTACTTCCGGTCGGCCCACCGCCTTCAACTTTGTAAGGCACAAGTGTATGGAGTACTGCTCTCATCTCTGGGCTGGAGCACCATAATACCAGCTCTTTCCATTTAACCACATCCAAAACAGAGCTGCTCGAATCGTCGGCAACCACTTTCTCTCCGATCAGCTAGAATCTTTGGCTCTGCGGAGAGACGTTTTGTCTCTCTGCGCATTCTACCGGATATACCGTGCCGCTTGCTTGTTTGCCTCCTATTATTACATAAAAAATGTGCAGCGTTTTTCACGGAAAGACCGAAATGTTAAATGTCTTACTAACATTGTTAACCCAAGCTACTGTCAATTTGTCAAATGTTTATTTTATTCCGATTTATGCAGTGTGACCTATAAGTATCTTGAAGTCAAATCTTGAATTGAAAAAAGCAAATTAAAATACGCGATAAAATTAATAATTTTTTTTATTTAATAATGAAATTCCACAAATTGAAAAAATGTTTATGATTATAATAAGTGGAATTTTGTTTTGTTTAAATTTATGTTGAAAATTTTGATACAGCATTTTTATTAAATGAAAATTATATAAAAAAAGTCATTTATAAGAGGAACATACTTACGACGCTTTACTGTTTATTGCACGATAACGGACTTCGAGAAGATCTTCAACGTAAAGTATATTTTAAGAGCTCTCGATGTAAGCGGTTTAATTTGAAAGTTTCAATGAGGACGAATGTTAATTGGATAAAAGTTGTTTTTTAACGATAATTTTTTTCTGTAATCAGTTTTGGTGGGAGGAGATAATTCATGTATACATTTAACAAAGATTATTACTAAATAATAACTTTTCCTTCTCTTTCAGATCGTCAGAATAACATGCCTGTGGAGGATGTGCACAACAATTTTTGTTCTTATATTCACTTTACTTTATACAGAATATTTTTTCACTACTGCCTTTAGTCAAATATTTGATATCACGACGACCCGAGTCTATGTAAGTTGAGTTATTAAAATCAAAAATTCAGATAATTGTTATGTTTAAATACTTTATATATTGTAATTTTTATGTTCTTTATCTTATCTTCTTTAAATGTTTTGATCACGTCCTAAAACGTTAACTGTGCCCATGTTATCATCATAAAAGTGAAATATATAAAATTTACTTGATATCTTAATCTGAAAGTATAGCTATATAGGTTATTGAAAAGTGATCAAGGGATATATATATATATAACCGCGTCAAAGAGGGCCACGTGCCATTTAAGTTATGTATATAATTTCTTTAAATTTTCGATATAGACCACATTCATAACTGTGGCACATATACATATATGTATGTATATTATCACTTATTTAATACAATTTATGATGATAATATAAGGTTTTATGCGTCATTGTTGACCTTTAAATTATCATTAGAGTGGCCTGCAACAAAAAGACTTTGTTACATTAGCTTGACTAAAAGTTTCTGTGTCCGATGTCGCCTTTGTGATTAAAAAAGGCTATTTTCTATAGAACTAAGTGCAAAGAATTCCAAGAGAAGTGCAAAGTATCCGACTATGAGTCTTCGCTTCGTGTAATTTGCGTTTCCCTTTGCTACTTTGCTATGCCTTTCTTTAACGGTTTCTGTTTAATGCAACCTGAAATTCTGTTGAATTTACATCGCCTGGAACGAGATTCACGATGCTCAATCGGTCTTTTTTTCTTTTCAGTGCATTTTATATCACGTCTCAGTTACAATTGTCGATACGGATATATTTTTTGTAAAATTCAGACTCCTGATATTTAGTTTTGTAGATGCGCTGTGAAACTTTTACTAGAATTATTTCTATATATTATATAATTAAGAAATAACTTTAAATATTAAGGTTTTTAATTAATTGGTTTAGTACTCCTATTTTTATAATGCTACTTTAACTTTGGTTTGAGTGTTTCGAAGTTTTTAGTTCTAGTTAGCAGATTTAAGGACATAAGTCATTCGACAGACTTTGCCAAGTCGTCTATTTATAACGCTTTTAGATTTAAACGTCTTTAACAATGTCTGCCATCTCTCTGTTGACGCCGTTAGATAATCAAACATATGTATATCGAGTTTTAAAGAGATGCATGAGATCTGTGTCTATCACAAATAGATTGAAACCACGACTTTTGTAGTGACGATAATCGTTTAAATAATTAATGGTCTATTCGAGAAATGTTATTGAAAATATTCATTTATTTGCACTAATCGACACAGAATATAAAATTTTATAACAATAATATGTATAGTAAAGTAGTGATACATGTATTTTATGAAAATAATTATTCAATAAAATGTATGTTGTAACAATATACTATCTGAAGTGAATCGACTTCGCTTTCAAATTTTATTTAAATCATACGATCTAGCGCGATACCTTAAGCGTCTGCAATGTTTATAAAAAGCAGCCAAAGTAGATTCTCAGCATAAATCTGAGAAAACTCAATTTATATTACGTACGTTACAACGGCGACCAAGAGCTCGAACCTTACTACACTTCTATGACGCTCTTGAATATCCTAGATTTTCCTTTTAATTTGAATCATTATTTATGCGAGTAATTAATTGCTATGATGAAATAGACCTGATATGGCTTATTGATTGAATTACATTGAATTACAACGAGACAGAAAATCTGCTCAAGAACTTAGTATAATATTAAAGTATTACCGTTAGTTTACAGCTACGTATATACACAGATACAAACGAATAAATACCTTAGCGTGCGTGTGCGTCCTTGTGCATGCGCGCGCGTTTGTTTGTATATAAGTGTGTTGCTTTTGCAGGTATTTATTAGTTTGTATCTTTGTCTATGTCTATACATAATATTAATACCTATGTATTACATGGTTTATTTTGTTGTATAGAAAACCACCTAATTTGGAAAAGGAACGTTTAGAGAAAATAGTGTCTAGAGGACAGTATTGGACATTTAAAGGATTAAAACGTCTTCTTTAATAGTGCTTTTTTTCTTCTCTTTATTTAAGTGCTTAGTCATAAGTTGACTATGTCGCTCTGTAATAAACATATACAATAGATTATACACAATTATAAGTACAATGGTTACTTCCTTACATTAATTCCAAATAATGCTAACTTATAAATACGTATAGCCAAATCCGAACAAGGAGAGGCTAAGGCTAAATTGCAACCTCCCACACACCAAAAACTTTTTTCCATAATACAGCTTAGTAAGGCCTCATTTCGAATACACTCCATAATTAAATGATATGCATCTTCCACTTAATAGTGCTTGTAAAGGCCTATTTGAGTAAATATATTTGATTTATACGTTTTTTAATTTAATAAGATCAGCGTTAGGCCAAACTCTCCTCGATTTCCCGTTGCGCTCACGTAGGCTTAGAAATAAGAGTTCCCATTGATAAACTTATATACTTCGTGAAAGCGAAAAATAGTTTGGGTCTTAGTATATCCACTGTCAAAAAGTTGACGTGTGTAAGTTACTTATTAGTTCTTTGTATCAATTACAATATAGGTAAATTCTTATATATTATTAGTCATATTTATCTTTCTTCTCAACTCATGGACATATAAATATAAAAGTCACAACACGTTGCAGTGTTATTTTATCTTCTCGCTGTTATCGGTGATCCTCGCTATTTTTTTCAGGCGTCGTCCATTGACCGAATTACGTTCGCCTTCGGCATCGGGCTCGTCGGTGTTTATGATTTTGGCACAACCTCCCCTCGCACAATGGTCGATAACGCAGTGGTGATATTCGCAATATTTTTCACGACCCTAGCGTTCGCCAGATCAGTGATTGTGCGCGTTTTATATCTCGCCCTGACCGCTTGCGTTAAAGATGAGATGATGGTCGACTACCATTATCTACTGTTCGTAGTACTCCCACTCAGTTCGGAATTTCTGCACGCAGAGAAACTCTTCACGATCTACATATATGCCAACGTGATGTGCTCCATGGTCACATATCTGGTGAGTGAGTCTATTTTTCTATTGTAGTAGAAATAGGCAGTCGGACTAAATACAACAAACTTGCTTTAACAATTAATATGTTATAATTATCTCCTCCCCGGATCTGAATTCAGTGGCATATCAAAACGAGTGCCTCGTTTGGTAAACGAAATAAAATGTTTTTTATTTGTAATCGAACAGTATAATATATTGCACTGTGATAATTGTGCACAATATTTTCTGACGTGAATTATAATTAGACATATAAAACACGATTCGGCCCCAAATTGTTTTCGCATTTAAAATTCAGTATTAAAATAAATTGGATTATGAAGCTCTCATAAGAGCTGCCGCCGAAACATTTTTAATCCACGACTCTGCATAGCGCTAAAAAATACTGCATCGAAACATTTTTGAAATAATTTAAAACATCTCTTCAAAAAGTTTGCACTGTTCGCGGTGAGAACGCATCGTAAGCACCGCTTCCATTAAGTGATTATGACTCGAACTAAGCTTGTTGAAGTGAAGCACGCGTGCAACTAATTAAATATGAATTTAATCGATGAGATTACTTAACTGTACCTTTTAAAATGAGCCGATTATATGCGATTGTTCGATGCTAGTTTGTTTTTGTTATTCTAACGAGATAAGTCGACGAGACAATTTGTGAGTATGATGGTAAGCGTTATCCAGAGATTTAAGTTGTTATATCTCTATGTCTAGGAGGCTCCACTGGAAATTGCCCCTCAAACCGGCACAAGTGCTTTCACATTACTGCTTGACGGTTGAATAACTAGCGATGCAGTGGTCTCACCTCAGGCGTTCCGTACGAGACTCGCACGACATATAGAGTGTGAATGTTGACATCGTCATCGTCTCGTCGTATTTGAAATCGTCACGAACCAATCACGGCTGTAACGGGATTTATCTTTCGCAGGCTATGTTGACATTGACGATATCCAAGCTACTGCATAATGAATTTCGTTCGGTGAGAACTGTTTACATGGTTGGAATACTGTGTTTTCTGTGTTGCAATATTTCTTACCCTATTGCGATGGTAAGTTGGGTTGTAAAAACCACTGAAAAAAACTTGTAATATTACTACATTATGATTTCTTATCGCAATTTCTCACCACACCCCGGGTTGGGTGAGTGTCGTGTGGTGAGAAGTTATGAGAGGTGCATCGTAATGGAATTTTTAATATGGAGATTAAAAAACTACTAGGGGGCTAGTATTTATATGACGCAGTATAATTATCTATTTAGTTTGAAACGTAAATTAACGTAACGAGCGAATTTCCATGGCATGTGCTCGTTCACTTTACCGCTCTAGTCTGCCTAACATTAAAATTACAATAAAATTAATTAACAGTTAATTACTCTTGTCAGAGAAACGCTCCCTTGTTAGTTTTTAGAGTCTATTTTATCATATTTCCAAGTGCACAAGTATAAAGCACAAACAATGTGTAGGCTTTGTTCGTTGAGCTTATTAATTATAATGCAACTCCTGCACTGCGTTGACGTATGACGTAGAAGATTCCACTTTTTTAATATCTACATGGAAAAGAAGAAATTTGCTTAATAAATATTCTACTCTATTAACAAAATTTCGTCTTGCATGAGCTTAATAAATAATATTCCGTTATTTTCGTATGCAACGGCAACACAAAGCTGACTAAAATGAGTTATAAATGTTAGGTTGAATTTGTATCCGGGATGAGTACATAAACTTTTATGCATCTACATTATTTGCGCTTAGCCATGTTACAGTCAAATGTTTTTAGTTATTTGTATTGTATTGTTATGATGCACAACTTAATATATTAATAAGTGTAAGGTGACATTGTCTTCTCAAGCTTTTGACAGCGCCAATAATTGAAATGTTAAGACAATTTAAATATGAACATATAAGTGTTTCGTCGTTAATCTTAGACCTAAGATTTCTTTTAACCGGAAACGTAAATTTTATCGCAACCTTGAAGCTGAAAGAAATTAGTGTCGTATTACTCTCAATTAGGTTTTTTAATTAATTATATAATTAAATATAACAATTCTTATAATAATAATATAATACTTTAACTGTTTGACAAAATCTAAGAATAATGTGTGTTCTATCATCAAATAAAACTTTATTTTAGTATGTATTGAAATATATTTACGCACATACTCGAATAGGTGTCAAAAAATTGTCTCTAAAATGCATAATGTTGGATAAAACGTAGAGAAGAAACTCGGTCCACAAAATTTTAAGTGTCAATAAATATGCTGCAGCGGAAAACACCGCGCGGCTGAGTTTTAAAATCACTTTGACTAAGATAGGAAAAGCAATTACGTGGCAAGAATTTTAAACGGCGCCCATAAATTTTAATGGCGTTCAAAGTAAAAAGGCGCCATTAAAAAATTCATAAACGCGACTAAGTTGATTTGACCGTATGCTTCGCATTTTAAACGACATTCGAATTTTAATATCCTTGAAAGACCTCAGAACTACAAGGTCTGTTGAACGGTTTTATAATAAAATGCATTTAAGTCAAAGACTAGCAGGGTTTTATCCCCTTGTTAGTCTTGCGGAATAAGGAAGGATTCAGGTTGCATTGTGAGAAGCATTCAATAAAAATAAAAATTAACCAGCTCGTCTCAAACATATCGAATGCTTTTTTAATAGTTGAGTAGTATAAGTTATACTTTTTCAGAGCCTGTTTGTACAATTTTTTTCTTGCTTTAAATAATTCTGTTAATTTTTTAATATATTACAAATCCTAGATACTGTACGTTCTAATAAACTTAATTGTTAATACGCAATAGAAACGTCAGAACAAATTTAATGACGTCTTATAAATCTATCATACCACATTAAAAGATACATTTAGATGAAAACTGCAGTAAAATTAAGCCATTTCATATGTCAGAGGTAATTAAGGTCTAAATTTAATTAATGGACATTCTCGCCTGGGATGTGAAATGTGAGCATTATTTGCGCGATGTGGCTATGTCGCATTTTCGGAAAAACAAACAGTGGTACGTATGAATATAACTACCGAAACCGTTTCCTCTTATTGAGTCAACTCGTTTTAACAATTCAGAGGCTGTGCGAGAAATCCGTTGCGCCAGCGGAGAGTTAAGACCGAATCGTTCGGGGATGCGGAACGGTAATAATATACGATACTACCACCCGCATATAATGCATGTTACATTTCCAATTGAAAGTGAATAACAATTAAAAATATCGTTTATACGTTTGTCTTATAAGTTTAGTTGTGATTAACTTTCATATGTACCCTCCTATTTGAACTATTAAGTTTCCATTACTACTCTACTAAGTTGGAGAATTGATTATTTTGTGAAATAGATTATAAAACCGAAGATACATACATACATATATATATATATATATTTGCGTGCGCGCGTGTGTGTGTGTGTGTACACAACAAACATTGGACGGTGGCCTTAAAATTTGTTATGAGCGAATGCTCTGTTATTGCAACGCTGGCTCTTAGCAAAGACACTCTTTACCCAGAACGAACGTTTGCGGCTAAAAAGACAAAGACAAGTATCTGGTCGGTCACTATCGTGACCTTTACCCACGCCATTCACACAATACTGGAACAGAATGACCATAACGTATGCACCTGCGATCTTTCGTATTAGATTATTCGTTCAATAGCTCAGCTTTTGTTTATCTTAAACTGTAGACTGTCGGATTATTAAAATTCGAAAACGCCTATTTTGATAGTTGTGTGTTAGTAGATATTATCTCATACGGAGCATGCCACAGGGCCGTACCATACATAGGAGTGCAGGCAATCCGTTTCCAAATTGTGTATGAAAAGTCAAAAGGTGTATCGTTATTTCAGTTTTATGTATTGGAAGTTTTTTTATCACGTCGATATCAATGTGTATCGGTATATAATAAATTATATTAAAAAAAATTGTTACCCGATCGGAGTTAAGTATCGGGGTTATCTTGTGTACAAACACACTATATATCTTTTAATACGCCGTTATCAGTAGTATTGCTCCCACTATTCCTACTTTCCGAAAGTACGCAGTAAAATTGAACAATCAAAGGAAGCCCGTCGGTAGTCTAAACAATTCTTGATCAAATTAAAATGTTTAGTACCAAGAACAATTAACTACCGACGCCTTTGTCTTCTCTATTAACATTTTCCTTTTCTTATGTCGTTTTCCCCTGTGTTGAGATAATCAATGCATTGTATAATATTTTCTTTGTTCATTAGCGCTTATTTCTACCGTATTTGAATTGTCGCGTTATGTCTTATTACGGAATAAGTTTATTTTGATGCTTCGGATCCGAATCTAAATGCGATATTTTTAAATGTAGTAACGATTTTTCATGTTTTCCCTTTTCCTACATAATTTAATTGGCACTATGTAACTTTGAAGCGTAGTTCTGTCCACTTCATGCGATTTTTAATTCGATAGACAGTAATGACCCTTTAGTGATCGATTTGCGATCCCAGTAACAATAAATTTGCCAACCGTAGGTTTATACCACAGTACGCGGGACGTGTAAAGATAATTAACAATTTCAATGGCGCCGCCAAACATGGAAATTGGATGTGTTCGTTCACCTATCAATTCGAATTGCAATTTTGCCAACGTGATAAATAAATATCGTCACGTACTTAACGCACGAGAAACATTATAAATATAATTAACAATGTATTGCAGAATTGCAAAAACTAATAGCTCTTTGCTATAGTATTTATCGCATCTTTGTCTTAGGTGAAATGTAAAAACATATAAATCGTATTTTGTAAGAATGCATTCAAATTTTTATTAGATGTTTCATATTCTATGCCTGGCAATGCACAGTCTTATTATAGTGCTCAGCAGAGACGGATTTTGGTGAGAGTATACGAGGTTAAAGCCCTGGAGCCTCTACAAAAGGAGGGACCCAAAATATTTAAAATTTCTTTCAAAATGTTTAATGCTTCTTCACTCGAAATCAAGAATCTTCCAAATTTATTTACATTACTTCGTTGAAATAATTTATTTAGTTTACCAATAAATTGTTTATTGAAAAACTCTCTCATTTTGGAAGATAACTACGGGCTAGGCGGCCTCCCCTGTTGACCTAGGGCCTCCAGACCTCTGGCTCCGGCCCCGGTGTTCACGTAAAAAAAAAAAAACTGCAATCTTATATAGCACAATCAAGTTAGGTTTAGAACACAGTGTTTTCTATGCGAATATTAAAATAGACAAACATTTTCCTTGGTAATTGTATTGAAGTATAAACTCAAGATCAAGGTCAAAAGGTAAACACGGCGCGCGCTCGGATACGAGCTAGCTTTTACATAACTCAATGCTGTAATATTGAAATGTTTGAGAAACTATTTTTAATAAAATCTTTTTTCTTCACTTAACCTCACGCGTTTACATAAATATATCTATCTACGTACTATATTTTTTATATATTTTCCTAATTTGAAACCCCCTCGTCAAAATGTTTAAAGGTAGAAAGTGGAAAAGAAGTAGGCTGTTTTTAACGTCACAAATAGTTGATTTGTGGTAGAGATTTTTATTCTAAAATAATAGGATTTATAAACCAAACAAATTTTATAAAAAGAATAAAATGTTGTTACATTCACTTCTTTAGAACAGTATGCCTTGGGGGTACTTATACAATATATACAAATGGTAAACTAAGATTTTCACGTTTAAAATATATATATATATATATATATAAGAAAGTTATGCTGGACTAGGGTGAAAGGTCAACACGTCTGTCTATTATACTACAAAATGCGAAACTATCTAACTATAGTATTATGTAGATATATCTAAACGCCGACTACGCCATCATCTGTGTCTGTGTTCTTATATATTTTGAATATCTATAGAACCGTCCAGAAGCCTGCCTTATCACCGTTTCAATTATTTCACGGGAACGAAACATGTAGCCGTTTTTCAACTGTATTATTATTTTCTCCCATAGTTTCTCTCGATTCTTCAAACTAATATGTGTTGATGTTTTGTAGTGAAATGGGATTCGGTTAGGAAACGTTTCGGGTTTTTCTCTTCTTTTCAAAGAGAATTTAGATATTTTATTTTTTTGTGTGTTTTTAATGTGTTTTCCTGAAATAATACTGTTTTAATTTTATTACTGTTTTGGTTCATAAACACAAATCGTTAGGTATAGTTTAGTTACAGTAAATATTCATGCGTATAATTACCATCAACCTATTCAGGTTGATGGTAATTATACTTGAAAAGATAGCAAAATTTTAAAATAAACGTGATATCGAACGCTGAAAACAAAGACGTAGTAAACGGCACGTGGAGTATTTTTTTTTTAATTACATTGGTGGAATCAGTAAATTAAACCAAGCCAATAATGTATGTCTGGTGAAAAATTTTGGTTTTGCTGGACACCACGTTTTTGCTTTCCAATGTCGATATGTTATATTTTTTTAAATTTATATTTAAGACATATTATATTTTTTCTAATTTAAATCTTAGAGAGCTTTTTCTGTTTTCCCAGGAAATTATTTTGACAGTTGAGTGACGTTTATACTACTCACATTAAGCGAAATAAAAGGATTTGTTCCGAGGTTGAAAATATTTTTAAGAGAAAATGTATTTTACGCAGTGCAGGTTACCAAGTCCTTGTATCGCGTAAACGTGTGTTACATCACTATTTAACAAATTGAAGAATGATATTGCATTCCCTGCCACTTTTTTAAATCTATAATTTCTTTATATAGTTTTGTTCGTTTTGGTGTTAATTTTTTTTGTGTTATTTTAAAAGATAAATTTTTTATTTTAATATTGTCTCCAAATTAAGACCGATTAATGTATATGAAAACTAATTCCGCGTAATCGTATGATGGAAAAATATTTTTTGTACTTAATATTTACTTTTTGTTCACAAGCTCTCTAAGAACAAATTGACGGGAATCATACAAGGTATCAATTTGACGGTGCTATATTTGGGTGGAGTTAAGGTGGCCATAGTCATGTGGTTGTACGGAATTGAAAGATTCTGTACAGATGTTCAATTTTCTCTTGGCTTTAGGCCTACACAGTTTTGGACGACGTCGTGGTCATTACTTCCCATATTGACACTCGTAAGTTGTTTGCAGCCTCTATTATATTTTCGGAACAATCGAAATTGTGGATATGTCATTTCACTTTTGTTATGAAAATTGTTATACATTAAATGTGGCCTTATGTGGAAAATCTTACAGGTTTTTATAATACATAAAGTTTATGTTCTCATAAATACGACAGAGAGAGTACAAATGATATTGGCGAGTACGTGGATCGTGTTTTCCTTATGTTTCGTCACTGTCATTCAAACAAAGACCGCTGCAAAATATTTAGTTCGTAATGTAAGTATTTTTTTTCATCAATTTACCAGTAAGCCTTGACGTTGAGGTTTCAATTAATGGCCTGCATGTGCAGTAATCACTTTACTAGTATTATAAAAAAAAAGACTTAAAGACACTATCGAATATAACATAAACTTAAAACGTGGAAGGGCCAACGGCGAGTTGATCAATGTTCGAACAACCGGAGTTCTAATTCGCTCCGGACAAATGTTTTGGATTGCAATTTAAGAGCCGACACGCCACGTGCTCGGCGATAAAAGAAAACGTTGTGCGGGAAGATCCTATGGAGCTACGGAGAAAATAAAATGATGAGAAGTCGGTCGGGTGTGGCGGGACTTACGGCCCATTTACGCCTTTAGATATATGGGTGTACTTTAATAAAGTGCTCTTTGTCCATTATAAAGACATTAGTAAAACATGTTTAGAATTATCTATCATATAATTTTTTTTTAATTCGATTACTGTTAACAACCAAACCAATTGCGACGCCGAAGGAAATGCAGTAAATATGTATGTCGACTTTAAAGTAATAGCGAATATTTTTTTTTTATAATTGTAAAATATTTATCTCAAGTTACGTTTAGATAAAGTCATAAACTGTAGTGATATTTACCTTGTCACCCGTTCGTTATTGACAAAACACATATCAATTATCATATAAGTGGCTGAATGAAAAATATCTTCAATGTTAACCATCAGGATTTAACACAAGGCTCCTTGTGTTAAACTAACTTAAATGAAGGCTACTTGATTGAATGCACTCGTTCGTCAAAGAATTTATTCACACATCGCTAAGAGAGAAATTAATAAAAGCATTATATAATTAAAAGAAATAAGAATTGTCAAATTAAAGACAAAAGAGATTGCAACATTTCAACTCAAATTCGATAATGTATAAATGTATAAATATAAGTGAAATACACCACCGTACTTTTTATTAGATTACGTTACGCATTTACATTGGATACAATTATTTTCAGAACTTGGTCGGAGTTCTAAGACCGAGTCCCAAGTACGGACCTCCAGAAGCAGAGGAGCGATTGCGAAGGCGCAATTTCAACAATGCCTTGTTACACAGGCAGTGCAATCACCGATGCTCGGTACTCGACGTGAGTTTTCCGCCCAATGAACTTATTCCGAGGAGACTTATCAGATAATTTATTTATCAGCAGTTTTCATAGCGATGCACAATTTTTTGTAATATTGAATTTAAGCGGTGTTAGAAATTAGAAATATGTTCGCACTTAAATACTGTAGTTTTGTGGTGCCGTTAAGACGTATTTCAAAATCTTTTTGTTTTACGTAAATAATGTTCCTTTAATACTGTTTCGTTTAGCGAGGTAACAGCAATCTCGAGCTCCTAAAATAACAAGAAAATCGCCGTAACCTGGGTGAAATTGTAGATTGTAGCAGGGAGAGAGATTAAATAACCGGGAGATTAAATACCGGACATTAATTACGCCGGTGTCTGTTAATAACTAAGTTACTTCATTGAAGCTAAATTTAGTTAGTTTTGTTTATCGTAATAATAAAATTGATTCGTGAGAAGTATAATTACTCTTTTAAAAGAAGCGAAAAAACTACTACTTTCTAGAAATAATAACAATGACAATAATAATTCAACAGTAGAAGAGATAAAACAAATAAATGAAAAATATTAATTGGTTGCATTAAAAATGGTGCATGGTTTTTATTATGATGTGCGATACGCGGAACTGAAAGCCGGAAATTTACCGATGGTTCAGTCGAAATTAAATCGTGGACGTGTGGATGTAATAATCAAATTACCTATTTAATATTTCGCGGTTGTACATATAATTATAAGCATTGGCCAAAACGCAATATATCAGATTTCACCTCTATAATTTCAACACTATTTTAAATTATTGGCGGTTCGCGTATTGGGTTTTCGAATTTGATCAGGGAAATATTTAAACCAAAGCCTAACTTTCGGCGGCAATATTGATTCGTATACAGTTTTTGATGTGGTTTATTTTTTTTTTTTGTTAGAGAAAATTTTTTTAAACGACCCAGAAAGTGTGTTTATTCTTTTTTCCCCTCTGTTTTTTAATGTGAGGGAACAATATGAGCGGAATTATAGATTCATATTTTTTCGGCTTTTCATTTCCATTCTGACAATGTCTGATAACCACTCACAAAGTTCCATTATGAAAGGCACCGAAACCGGCAGTAACATTGTGTGTTCCGTATGAATGATGTTCGGATGTGATGAATTCGTAGGTAAATTTCCATTTTCCTCTTTGTTACCATACGTTGTATTCTTATTAGGGTCTAGTCAAGGGCATAATTGAAAAGGCGATATCGCTCATGTTTATAATGTAAATGGTCGTGGATGAATGAAACGATAAATATGTTGCATTTGAATATAAGGTCTAAGACAGTTTTGAATCAATTCTTTTTCGATAATCTAAAATTTTGGAAGTTAGCTATATTATTTGATAATCATTTATCTTTCTATTAAGACTTAACCGCAACAAATTAAATAAAAAATACTTTAAAATGGTGGGCTCTGATGGCACTGGGCTCTGATTAAGCCGCCCAACTAAAATCGATGCAAGCCTTAGCATATAAAAACGTTTGGTATTATCGTTCATAGTTTATCATTATACATCGTGGATTGAATAAATTTGTGTGTAACGTGTGATCAACCTCTATATCTTTGTTCCTGCGGGATATCGCCCCAGGATATGTCGATGTAATACACTTTGCATTGCTGTCACATGTGTTGCTAAAGTCTCCGAGAAAATCGAACTGTGGAGGAACGAGCGCCTTTGTGGATTAAATCCTAAATTGAGGAGCTCTTTGAGCAGATAAGAGTGCTCTGAGCGTTTGCCGATAATTTTTTCAGTGTATTTTTAATGAAATCTAAAATCTAGTAACACATCTAAATAATAACAGTCCTGACAATTTATCTAGTTCTATTCTAAATGCTGGTAGAGGTATTTAATTCTTCCTCTATGTTGTACGTTGAACCTCTCAGTAACAGATTGAATGTTGAAGGGATATAATTTGACATTCAAAATGCTATCGATAAAACATGATGACAATGATGACATATTGCTAAATATATCCTCAGCCATTGGTTTCATTCCCAGTCTGAAAAGACTTTTTTTGTCAGTTTGTGAGGTACGGAACACACGTATCATACTGTTATCAGACCAGATCAGATTTCAATTATTGATCCATTGCTGTTTCTGCCTCGACGGCTTGTTAGGGCTAATTGTGTTTATTCGCTGATGTTTTTATTGAAGTTAAATCAGTTAATAAAAAGTTATGCAAATTGTACATATCGGAGGAACCCGGGACTCCGGCAGGGAAGCGAGGCAAACGGCATAGCCGTTCGCACCCGTCATCATTACAACGCACTCCTTGCAGTTAGTTCTTTGACAATTGCTCTTAACCGCAAACCCGAGGGTCGTGGGTTAGATTCCTACCAGAACAATATATTTCTGCGATGAGCATAACTGATCTTTCCGTGTCTGGGTTTTATTTAGATATCTATATAAATATCATTTAAAATATACTTGTATGAATATCAGTTGTTATCTCTGTCTAGCCGTGTGTGAGATGTTCATTGATATTTATTATTTATTTATTAATCTACATATACAATATTCGGTTGGAGCCGGCCCATTCATCAGCGAGACCAGCTGCTTGGCTGCCACTGTAAATATTATCTACATATGAATGATCCGTAATTATTTCAAACATACTAATCTCGTCATCTCATAGTGAACAGAAGAAGCATCAAACATTTATTGAAAAATATCGCAAACTCTATGTCATGCCTACAAAGCATGCAACACACGAGGGCTATAGAAAAGCTGTTACCGGCTTGAGGGCTTTAAATCAATTCCATCGAGGGCCCGTTTCGAAATGGGGCATTCGAGTTACATGCATTCACATGGATATACATGTCGACCGCGAGCGACGTGCTCTCTTGTCGAAAGTCGATTGCAGTTCAAACATTCGTCGGTGAGCACATTTCGCGATCGACCTGTGTTGTTTTACGTTTAAAGATTTCGTTTTCAGTCTGCTTTGTAACTAAGAGAGATTTATCTTCGGTCACAAAATTTTCTTTATTTTTACACGCATCTCGTATGCGACATGTTAATTGTTAAGCTCCTTCGCTTTACTAATTTTTACATTTTATCATATGGTGTTACGATTGAATATATGCAAATTAAATTCGTTTTAGGAAAGGTACGAATGCAATCACATGCCGCTGACGTTTCAAGACAAATTGGTACTTTGTTCGCATTCCAAGATTTCGCTGACGAATATTTTCGAAGCAGGCCCTTCGACAAAGAAATCGTCAGTGTTGATGGAAAGTTCGCTAATGCATCTCAATTGAACCTTTTTTAATACGCGAGTGTAATTTTTTTACAGAAATGTAAGAAAAACTTACGATTCTGGTAAAACTGTTTGTTATCCAATTCATGTTATATTTCATTACAGAAGTTCTCTAGAAAAATATGGTTTGTTTTATTTTATCCTCTCACAACCTAATTGAATATAAATTACCTTCCATTTACTGTAGATCCAAGAACGAAATTCTGAGAAACTTTGAACGTGTTGTTAGCACATTAAAACAGTTTGGCAATTCTCACTAATATTTTTAATATTATTAAGTAATGCAATGTCTTCTCCGACTATAAAAGTGAGAAGAAGGAATCTTTAGTATTAACTAGATAATCAGACTTCACTTCTTTGTCTTCGAAGCAATATTACGGAAAAAAATGATGACAGAGATATAAAATATTTACTGAGTTTAAAAAACATGTTGGCGATGGATCCGCAGCCATCTCTTAGCCGGCTGTTTAGAACCTCGGAGATGCTTCCTTTGCTCGGGCGGATTCTCGACCAGCCAGGGCTGATCGGTGTGAACGGGATTTGCGCCTGCGCCAATTCATCCCTCACCGCGGCAGCGGGTGGACAGGGGTAGTACAGCAACAGCTACACTTCAAGGAGTGTGCACTGCAGCGCGTGCAGCACGGCGCAGCGCCCCTTTCCTGAGGAGGTGGGCAAGCGATACTCTTCGACGACAGGTGACACCGGCGGAGCCGGAGTGCGGCAGGGGCAGGACGGAGCGGTTGCGAAGCCGCTGCAGCGCCGGCGTATGCGCCGGGTATGGGAGTAAATGGTGGAGATGGGGTCACCGTCGAGGGATCGGGCATGGACTCTTTCTCGTGCAGCATCGAGTGGTCTATCCCAGTCCCGCTGCGGGTTTCCTCTTCTTCCATCTGCCGCTTCGTCGAAGGTCTCGGCATGGGTTCCTCCCAAGAAGGGTCTGCCAGGATCACGGCGGTCTCCTTCTCCTCCTCGGAAGGAGAGAAGTCTTCGTCGTCGGAGTCCAGTCTGGGACGTTTGTTCTAGGCTAGTTCCGGCGACGAGCGTGGCTTTGGGGCCTTAAGCCGCACCGTTATGCACTAAGGCTTCCTAGACGCCATGCGCGGCAACAGGAAGCTCAGCGTTCGGTGCTAGGCAGTTTTCAAACCGCGGAATCTGGCCTCGCGAGGGCTGAACTAGTGTCAATTGTTGCGAGAAAATGTCTTGAGCAACTATGACCCGGTCCTGCCACCTCGTGCGCCGAGGTTTAGGTATCTGCGGGGAACGCAACCTGACTTACAAATACCGGTGCGCTCTGGGGGGCCGACGATGACAGCTCTACTCGGCAGCACCTACTCACATCCGATGCCTTTGGAGTAAATCCTCCGGGTGTGGGTGTAAGTGGTGCTGGGCGGAGTTAACTTCTGCGGGGCCATATTCCGCTTTAAGGCCCTTAAGATCCCTACCACTCTAAACCTTTGGTTGAAAAGGCCCGAGTAGTGGGCAGCGGTGCGGCACCGCTTGTGCAAGCGCTGGAGAGGACTTCTCAAGCAGGGCGACACCCGCAAAAAATCGTTGTATTGATTAAAAGTTTTGTATTATAGTGCTAAACTCTAGTTAAGAATTGCTTAGCACTGCGCTGTTCTGATGGTCCATCTCCACGCCCAGTAATAAAGTTAGTTGTATTTTCCTTTGAACCGGAGCGGTAGAAAACCCGGCAAAAGAATATTACCACTTACACTATATATAATCTATATATATTAAAAGTTACAAAATATTTAACGTATAAACGTTAAATATGTTGTTACTATAAAAAAAACTACTATAAATATGGACGCTAAACATAACCCCATTACGTAAATTACGTAAGCAGCGACAGTAACTGCCATCGCTAAAAGTCCACCCGCCGGTTTTCAAATGTAAAGTTAGACCGCACCGTTGCGTTTCATGTGTGATTTAAGCGATTCATTTTAACTTCAGCACGAAATTAACGTTATTAAGCCGTTGTTAGACCTGTTACATTGAGATAAAATTTAAACTGGTCGTTTTTAAAATTAGGTCTAATAGTAGTATACTATTAAAAGAGACCTAATTTTAAATATATAAATATAATATAGTTTGTAAATTATAACGATTATTTTTGCGTGTTTATTATGTTTTGATTTTTAAGGGATGTTTTGCTGTTGCGAGATCTCGTGTAATAGAATGTTATTTGGAGTGCGTACTACAACTATTTTTATATTAGATATATTAGTGTATGTGGAAAAAACCCTCTTTAATAACACAATAAACTTAAAAAAAACTTTTGAAATTCAATACCAGATTATTCGTTCTTCTTTATTACTTTCCTTATTTAGTTAATATTCTCAAGGAATATTTTTCGAGATGGATTCTCTTTTTAACAATGTACAAACGGTACATTGTAATGGTAAAGGCATATATTCCAAGCAAAGGCTTTAATGTCGCATTTTTTTATATTGTCTCTCTACTCAATATAACAAATTTTACGTACAGAAACTAAAAGAAGATTACGTAATGTACATGAAAAAAAACATCGGCTATTTTTTTATAAAGATTTATTTAAACTAGAGAGACACATCGCTCCATGATTCATCGCTGCTGAATTGTGGACACGTAAATTGCTTGTTTGTACCCGATCAATTGTCAGTACAGTCAGCTCGGATTTGCGAAGGCTGCACACTCCCAGCACTGTTGATGAAGGCACTAAATGAATTCTGTTTGGCGTAAACAGTACGGCGGCATCTAAAGGGGGTTGTGAAATGTTTGTGGTGCTCGGTGAACGGATAAACGTGAAATTGAGTAAAAATACGCCAACATGTGGCGGTTCTGAACAAATACAACTGCGAACAAAAAAAAAACCGGTGGTTAAATCCAAATTTTAGTGCTCGTGAAAAAGTAACTGATTTGTCATTGTATTTTTTTTTAAACTCCCCGCTTGCATGGAATATGACCAACAATAAAATAACATGGGGATATTTCAATCAAATGCACTACAAAAAAAAAATATTTTAATGCCTCTCTACTAGTCATGGAAAATGTTCTGACAAAAAGCGCTTCTATGTCTCTTGATATTTGATATTTATTATGATGTTGGTAGAGATATAATAAATTTGTCGTTTTGTTCTTTTTAGTCTACTACGTTTAAACAAATAAATAAAATGAGAGCGAACGCTTAAACGCTATTAGAATTTTTTTCTATCGCATACCGTATTTTCTAACGTAATACTTGTTTTTTCTTATTCTAATATAAATAAACTCTGTCACAAACGTACATATAAGGCTGTAACGTTGAAAAGCGCCGCACTCGTTTAGACGGCATTCAAAGGGGGCTTAAGAATAAATGCTACGCCGTAGTGAAAGCTTACAAACCCACGTAGACAATTTATATTTTCATATCAATAATCTCCTCTTGATACTGGCATTTCGAAGGTGAAAGTGTATAAAAGATTGTAAAGCTCGCCTTTTTTTCCAAAAATATTTTTTTTTGCGAAACTACATACATAAAATTAAAAACACTTCGCCATTCATTGAGTCGTGTTACAAGTTGCGATGTTCCTATTCCCTCTAATTTGTCCATTAAACGCCCATTGCCTGTCCAGTGGCTGACCACAGCAACTGTCAGACTAATCATGTAGTTGCAAATAGTTCACTGCGGCGGAGCATTGTCTTGCCCATATACGCTTCGGACTACCGTCCGTTAGTCAAATTGATATTCAGTTCTAACATATGGCATGTGGGCTGTGGAGTTGTGCGGACAAATGCTTTTGTTAATTAATCAACCACATAGTTTTGTGAATTATTTTGGAGTTAGAAACTAAGATTATAAATAACGTCTTTTGATATAAAACGATCCGTAGAAATTATTCATAGGATATTTATGTGGTAACTTGAAGTGTGCGGCCCAGAAAGGGGCCCTAAAGCTGATAAGCTAGCTACTAGAATGCGAGAAGTACTGGCCGATATGAATGTGCACATTACTCGGCCAACGAAAACCGGGGAGATTAGAGTGATGGATCTTGATGAGCTGTCACTACAACAGAAGTCGCCAATGCGGTGGCTGAAGCGGGAGGCTGTCAAATCAACGATGTAAAGGTTGGTGAAATTAGACGCTCACCTTTGCGGCTTGGATCTGTTTGGGTACGATGTCCACTCGCAGTGGTGCGTAAGCTAGCAGCCACAAAAAGTGTGCGCATTGGATGGACAGCCGCTAGATTACGAGTGCTAACACAATGACCGATGCAGTGCTACCGATGCCTAGAGTTAGGACATGTTCGTAGTAGGTGCCCCGATGAGCAAGATCGCAGCAAGCGATGCTACGCATGTAGCGAGCCTGGGCATAGGGCGAGTCAATGCAAAGCGGAGGTTCTGAAATGTCCATTGTGCATAGACCTTGGTCGTCCAGCAAATCACCGTTTAGGGACTAAGGCCTGTGCACCGCCGAGAAGTAAAAAAGGAGAAAGCAGGCTCCTTTATCTAAAGCCACTTGTGCATCGGAAGGTATGGAGGCTTCACCTTCAACAGAAGCGTGAAGATCCTCCAGACTAACCTGAACCACTGCCGCGCGGCGCAGGACCTGCTGCTGCAAACCCTCGCGGAGTGGTCAGTGGTCATTGCCGTCGCAGCGGAGCCTTACCGGGTCCCAGATAACCCTCATTGGTTTAGTGACGAGGGAGGCTCTGTTGCTGTGTACTGGGCTGGTGGAGCTAGGGACCCTCCTTGTTCTATTATAGCAAGGGGAGATGGATTTGTAGCCGTAAAATGTGGAGTAATTTCCATTGTGGGTTGCTATGTCTCTCCCAATTGCAGCCTCGCCGCCTACGAGGTGTATCTTGATGGGGTGGGTGAATGCGTTCGCAGATGTCTCCCACGTCCTGTACTCATCCTCGGCGATTTTAACGCTCACTCCAGAGCGTGGGGGTCCATACGGGGCAATGCAAGGGGAGAGGCATTAAATGAGTGGGCAGCAGGATTAGACCTTCGGCTTTTAAACCGAGGGTCAGTCAGTACATGTGTGCGATGGCAAGGGGAATCCATTGTTGATCTATCATGGGCTAATCCCTCTGCCATGCACATGATATCGGGATGGAGAGAAGCAGAGGAAGTGGTTACACTTTCTGACCACCGCCATATCTTCTTTGACGTAGCGCTCCGTACTCCCCAAGTAGCCAGCAGCAATGACCCCATTCGTCGTTGGTCTCTTAAGAAACTCAACGCAGACTTGCTTAAAGCCGCAGCCATCGTTGCGACCTGGCCGGAACACAA
>DWHO01000199.1:0-23764 GCA_018247575.1 Eurytides lysithous rurik | reverse complement strand
CTTGAGGGGTGCGCCGGCCGCGTTCGCCCCGCTGGCGCCGGACGTCGGCGTCACCGGCTTCGAGATGGGCGTGCTCGGCTTCTCGTCGAGCTTCTTCGCGGAGGGCGTGGACGCGTTACTCGACGTGCCCGATCTGGGGAACGCGTCGAGTTAGCACAGGTAAGGGAAGGTGTGTAGGCAGATCTAATCGAATGCACTTTTGCGGTTCGTTCTATGAAATCGGTTAATATAGTTTTTTTTTAATATGCCTTTTTATACAGTGAACGGTAGTTACGTACAACGCGACGGGTTCTTTAAGAGACATGTACCTTAGATAAACAGATTTTGTGCGCCATGTGTATGATTTCTACCGACAAGAGAATGTGGTGATCCGTCATACGAATTTTTGACAAATATTTTTTTTTTTACTTATTGGACTGACAAACGAGCAAGCGGCTTACCTGATGGTAAGTGACCATCGCGGCCCATGGATATTTACAGCATTACAAAACTCGCAAATGCGTTGCCAGCCTTTAAGAGGGGAAATTTTTGAAAGAAGGAGGAAAGAGGTATTGGATGGGATGGAGTAAGAGATAGGAAAGGAAGTGAGAAAGGGAGGAAGGGGAGGGAAAGGAGTGGGCCACCGTCCACCTCACTCACCGGATAAAACGTGGAAGCAAACACTCTTCCACTTAACGCTTTTTCTGTGAGATCGTGGTACTTATCCGGTACGAGCCGGCCATTCAGCAGAAGCAGCTGCGTGGCTCTACCACCGTAAAATAGTTCTAAAACTAAACAAAAATGAACACTCATTTTTGATATAGACACCTATACAACGTGTAACTTATTAATGGAGTTTGGATATTGCAAAAACCAATACCAACTGCCTACACACTGCTTACAATATGTCTCAAAGCTTTTAAGTGCCAAAACGTGACGTATGGTAAGCAAGCCAGCCGCTGTTAACCTCTCACAAATGTAATTCTAACGGAACACGAAAGTACAGAGTGCCGTTAATCTATCAACTGCATAGATTAAAATTTAATTTAGAACGAACGTCAGTTTAGACTAGTTTAAGAACACTTCCTTACTTTTTTTCCTAATTAATATAAAATATTACGCAACAGACAGCAACTTTAATTATAAGACTAAAAATAGATTACAAAATAAACAACTATTCGCATAGGTACTATAATTATAACAAGAATTTCGAAAAAACGTTTCGTTTGCGAAAAAAAAAATCTAAACCACGACTTACACACTGTTGTTAAGGCAATTGTATTAAATTAAATGACAAATATTTCTTTTTTTCTCTTTTCGTTTTATTATAACATTATTTGAACGTGTATAGAATGGTACGACCGTTTCATCGCAGCGGGATAACCCAGCTACACATTTTTTGACATTAGGTTGAGTTCAAGAAGTTTGATTTAAGCTACATATTTCAAACCAAGTTAGAGCAACGGAAGAGAAATAAACAAAAATAAACCCATGTGAATAGAGCCGCGGACAATGCCTGATAAGTAATAAATGATCCGACACCACATCGCCATACATAAACGATCGCCTTTCGTCTGCTTACCCTAATGTGACCTTAAAGCACATGTCGCGCACCGATATACGGCTTCGCTAAACGGATACAGCGAGCGATCATATCGACATTTATCGTGCCCGTTAATGCCTATTAGAAGCCCGTGGGCGTCGCGCTAAAGCCACCTAGATACACGATACGACACGACATGACACGACGCAAAAAACTCGTTTTTAGAATCGAATAGCATTCGTATCAGCACCTTTAAGCCAACGCTTGTTCGGTTCTTTTTTTTTCCGTCCGTCAATAAATTGTGAAATAATTGACGTTTATTACGCCGACGCGAAAGAGTTCCTTTACGAATTATAAATTAAAGTTTATTGAATGTTTTTTTTTTATTTATTCGTCGAACATATCTATTTTTTTTCTTCCATCTATCCATTTTTTTACATCCATCCATGCAGTATTAAATTATTTTGTAATAGATGGATATGATGTTAACATTTGTACAAAAAATAATCTAAATTACATATTAATTATAATTATAATTGAGCAAAACTAACGATTGTAATATAACCTAGACCAAGTTAAATACGTATTGAAATGTTGTTTTGTCACAATAACCTATTGTTTTATAATTTATAAATAAATAATATCTTGTTAACCAAGTAACTTACTTTTTACTTATAGAATAATTTCTAAATAGCCACTTAACTTGTTTATTTGATTGTATAGGATTAACGATATCATTATAAGGTTGTGATTTACAACATTTTCTAGAAACCGTCGTCAAAATAAAAGGTATTTCTAGAAGTTCACCTTGGGCTGTGTGGAGGATGTTCTTTCTTGGGTTGCAATTTGTCCAGCCCGTTTTCTCTGGGTGATGGGGCACCATTGTGTGGTGACGTTGGTTCCTCGCTCGCATCGTCTACCACTAACTCCTGAAAGATAATTTCAACAGATTAATTTGGCAAGAGATTGAGCGCAAGTCAATCATGATCAACCAGCAACGGCTCCTATGGCATATCCTATAAAACAAAAATATTACAGTAATTCCCCTTATAACACGGTAAATTGGTTCCGCGTTATATGAAAACGCGTTGTAGGAGTATTCCCGTATAATATGAAAATGCGTTATAAGAGTACCGTGTTATAGCGGGGATTTCTGTAGTACGTTCGCAGTCTCGGATCCACGGAGGCCAAATTTCGACGTTTGCCAATATGCCGGCCACATCAGGTTTCGGAGATGCCCATTGGCAGAAGCTAATTGACTTGCTCTGTCGACGCCACCATAGCTTTCCATACGGAAGTACGCCGAGTTAAGTAAGTAATAGCACCGATAATTGTGCGAAAAGACTGCTTGTCACAATTTTGAGATTTTTCTCTTGCTTCGAATTTATAATTAGCTGTTACAATAAATCTGGTAAAATGTTACAATAGACCAGATAAAAAAAAATTGAGAGAAATTGCTTCCGTTAAGACAGAATAATATAGCACGTAATACTGTAGTTTCTTTAAAAAAAAAGTCACGGGAAGAGCAAGTCTTGCGTCTGATAGCAAGAGGCGCGTTTATCTATAACAACGGTGCAAATTAATTCGAATTCTGCGCTGCGTTGCGCTTTATCCACAGATTTGTAGACGATATATCCTTACGTCCAGCGATTCCACTGGAATGAATTGCACTTTCTAATCAAAAATTAAATTCAAATATGCCTTTATACGCATTGTCTTTTGAATACTCATTTTTACATTTCAGTTCGAAACAGTAATAAGAACATATTAGTGGTAGATAACTGCTAATGGTGAGGAACGTCATCCGGCGGTTTCTGGAAGAGTCTACTACTAATAAAAACATTATGATTTCGTGTAAAACCTTTGTGTAAAGACATTCTGCAATAAGGACGAGCATAAGAAATAAGCATTCTACGACAACCATTCCAGATGCCACATCTTAAAACGAAAGTTCGATATTTTAGATCCGTGTTTGCGAACACGAAGCCAAGATGTTTTCTTACAGAGATACTTTACCACTATACTTCATCTCCCCTCTAATGTAAAATTCATAACTTGAACAGCGAGATCTTACTCCAAAGCAAATATTTACGAATATCATTTATCTTGTTTTGTATGTACAAAGATAATTTATACTTACTATTATATTTATGTTAAGTTGTGGTCTCTGATATTTACAAATCATTAAAAGGAATCCTTTTGAAAACATCCTCCTTGCAATACTTATTCATATAATAAATCTAGTGTAAAGTGTATTTGTTGCCTAATTGATATCAGTAAACTTACAAAAAACATTAAACGGGAAGAAGACAAGTGATAAATAAAATGTAATCATTTATTACAAACATTTATTAGTACATTTCTGTTGGACTTACATGGCCCATATCTTTCTCTTCTTTTTTTAGTTTCTTATGGTCTGGTTCGGCGGGGCTCCTTGTTCTATATTTCTCCCTCTCTCCCGGCGATATGGAATTTCTCTGTAACAAAACGGGAAAAAACTCAAATAAGAAAAAGCATTTCCATACACACCGCACGCCCGGCTCTAGTTAGTAGTGCAAATAAGAGGGGAGCAAACATAATCAAAACGTTTACGGGCTTACGTACGTGCGGCAATCAATCGATCATTGTTCGCAAATAAATCGAGGCGCAGCGAGGCGAGCGCTACAGTCAATATCAATATCAAAACACGCTGAGGCAGAACAAACTGACCGCATGATTAGCTGCGGGTGTGGACTCCCCGCGGGTGGGGAGGGGGGAGGAAACCGGAGCCTTCGGTCGAGTGGGCAGTTACTGCCTAATGAAATAATCATATGTGACGAACCTCCATCACTACTAGTCATTCCATTTGGTACAGAGCTCGGCTGGAACTGTCGCATCCCCGCACTCGAACGTACTCGAGCGTACTTTGAGCGCGTTTGCCTACCGAATATTCGGAATTTCGGGACGGCATTATTGCGTACCAATTTTCACCGGCAGCGAGAGGCGCTCTTTGAAGCTTTTGTAATGGTGAATCGAACCGAACGATAAGTCGACTACTAGTTGTTTGTATCGATGGATCTATATTTCCTTCATTGCGGAAACAACACAAACACGAAACAATTTTGTGTATTCGAACCGAACCAGGAATTACTTTTTTGTTTACCTTTTTGCGTTAACAATGCTTATTGCGTTCGCATTGGGAGTGCACTGCGCTGTTGATTTGGACTTCTTTTTGCGAAAATATACGTATATAAGTAAGTATACATATATGGTTTTAGAAAGTATTAAACTTAATTTCACGATTTTTTGCAATATAATTATTATTATGCTATTGGATAATCATTAAAATACTTTTATGTTCAACGCAATTAAATTAATTTTCCTGCTTGTAGAACTCTTTACCTATTTTTGTCTAAAGCAACACAGCGCATACCAAGTGAGCAGCGTCATTCCTAACTCCGAAAAGGAAATGGTCGCTTCTAATCCGGTCGACAGAGCAAGGTGAGGCGATATTGGCGGGGGCTCTAACGGGCCTAATTTTACGAGGCACTAAGTTAGAAGCTAGTGGCAAACGGCTGTTAATTTGCCCGCCACGCCGTCGGCCTGTCGCCACCCGCTGTGAATTACAACCCTCTGCCCACCCATCGGCACAATAACGCAAACTTCGACGTTCAGATCAGTTTGTCACCTCACTCGAAAGCCTTTAGTGGGGTACAGTCACGTAATGGCTGCTGCATAGAAAAGTACCACAACGTAATAATACTTTGCCTTTTTTGAGGGGAATTTAGGTAGGTACTTAAATTCCATTGGCCATGATTATGTTATGTATTACATAATCATGGTTATGTTATGTTAATTCATGATTATGTTATGTATTCCATTGGCCATGATTATGTTATGTATTACATAATCATGGTCACTTTTCTGATGCACCATCTCACACTACGTAATTATCTCAAAGACCAATACAACTGTTCCTACACAACATTGTCAGGTGTCTTTGACATCGTGATAAAATCAGATTATCGTACATCCGATAGGTCAGTTGTGACAGATAAAGTTTATTGTCGGTAAGAAAAGTGAAGAAACGTTCCATGTACGTACGTACCTACATGTCGGGGAACGGTGTTTGAGGCCTAAATTTTACGAGCCCGCTCCCCGCAGCCGTCGGATATCGAATTTCGTGCGATGCTATTCCGAGCGGCGTAGTAATGCGACGTGTCGGTCTCGATTGGATGGATTTTATGTCCGTAGGAGTCCGTCCGAGGGCACCGTTTGCGGTTGATCGCTAATTTAATAGATTGAATTTGCGGTCGGCCGCCTGCTTGCCGGCCTGCGCTGGATGAACTCCAGCATAATGGTGCATTACAGCTCTACGGGAGCGTAATTAACTCGTTTCGATTTCTGTCTCGCGGTATTTTTAATTACGGACATTGACGCATGTTGAAATCAACTGTTAGGCGTCATTAGGGATCAGTGTGATATGCGTGTGGGATAGTTATTATTGTATTAAGGCATATTATAACGGTATTTCAAAAGAAGAACTATCGAGTTTTCTCGCTGGCTCTTCTCAGCACAACTGCATTTCGAGCTGATGGTAGCTGGTTCTTCACGAACTGAGGTGTAAAAATGATATATTTGAAGAGGGTATTAGAATTTTAATAAATATATTTTAATTTGATTTTATTTAGGAGGATAATGAGTACTCTATTAATATTTTATTATTATAGAAAGGCACGTCTAATTAGAACAATCATTACATACAATATTATCGTTAACACTATTTCTACGGTTTTGTTTACGTACATACCACCATGAACGTACGATGTGTTGAAAGAAAATTATACCACCTAATAATTTTACCGTTTATGATACAAAAATTCAAAACATTAATTCAGTAAAAATTAGAAAATTATTTAAAGCTAAAATTACAAAAATTCTCTGGTAGAAATATATTAATAAATTCACAAGGTACAGTAAACTTGAGAATGGAGTTGGTGTCATTTCCAATTAACAGTTTTTATTGTGGCGAAATAACCTCAAGAAAATTATAAATAATAGTTTAAAGCAAAATGTTTATCATTTACATTCAAGTTGAATTCTCATTTACTAATATTAAAAATAGAAAAACAACCAACATGTTCTAGAGCAAGATCATGTATACAAGCTTTCTATATGAAACATTTATTTGTTTATAATAATCGCTCTCGATGCCTCTACTCAAATAAATATAATATATAAAGAATATAATTTAACTCTGAAATTTTACATGAAAACTAAAAAATAACTTTTATTCTTGACATAAAGTATGATGACCAATGAAATAAATTAAGAAGAAAACAAAAAATCTAAGAGAACAATATAAATTCCTATCGCATTAAACAAAATCCTTTTAAAATTCATGAAAACATTTAATTTTCAAAGCGAAGCTTTTAATTCTTCGAAAATTCCGAGCGAAAAAAGATTCAGGCGGTAAACATGAATCGAGAACCTTTTCGATTTTCGAACGGAGAGAGGAACGAACAGAGCTAATCTGCTTTATCCCATTACGCGGGTCGACCTCAAGAAGAAGGCAATTGAGTCGGTCCCGGGGGCGGCGGGAGGGGCGCGCGCTAAACAAGTGCGAGCTTCTACAAGCTCCGACAACACGACTTATCGGCTACTGTAGTAGCGCGAAGGTGGCACATGTGTCGCGTGTAAGCGAGCCGAGCAAAGCGGAGGCGGGAGCGGATGCACGGACGTCAGCGGGGGCGGGGAGCTCTGACGTAACATATAAAGTGGCAACACACAGGCGCGCTGTTAACGCCGCCCGGGCTTATTGTCTGCGGTCACGCGACGAGCCGTTTAGCCGCGCGCGCCTCGCCGCCGCCCGGTTAACCGGAAGGGGGGCGGTTAACCGGACGCCCGGGGACGGAAGCGGGGGAAATAGATAAATAGACCCGACCGACCGACCAAATGTCCGCCCGCCCTCGCCTCGCCACTCGGAAATGTACGGATTGAGTTTTGACTATATTTATTAGTAATAGTTTTACAAAGTTGCCCCCGATTTATACGCGGTGCTTTCGCTGTTTTTATTGCTTCTATGTTATGTATTTAAAATTAGAATTCGTAATCAATAAACTCCTATGCCGAAAATTTACTCGTATAATTAAATAATGCAAAATTAAATGTGTGAAAATGAAACTACAATGAATGACCGACCCGTGTTACTTTTTATCGGCACAAATGCGTTCGCTACCTGAACGCCCGAGCGCGATGAACAAAAACGATAATCGGAAGCGATGGGGCCGCAAACGGAAACGGGTGCCACAAAAACATTACACGAAGGCGGGAGGGAGGAAAAAAATTAATCGGCGCTGCGCGAGTGACTTTAAAATTAACTTTACCGGTCCATTCGTATACATAAATAACGACGGAATTCCCGAATACACATTAAACTCCAATAAAGAATACATTAGCATAAATTTATGGTAGCGGGTCGGCGGAGTTTCGAGCGCGTTTTTACGTGACTCGTAAAGTTTATGGGCGCTAGTGCCGGATCGCGTTTACTGCGCCCGCTATCGGTTTATGGCCGACCCCAAATAACCGAATTGCCTGACGCGAGTTGTCGGGCTGCCGTGCCCCTCGCACTGTGCGTGTTGTGCACCGTTCGAAACGACCGATACCGCGCTCGGCATTAATGCGGGATTGACTCGCGGCCGACATACGATGTTATTACTGAAATGGGCCCGTTTCGTCTTATGTAGCTTCGTGTAGTGTAGCGGTTTCTATACTATAGAAGGCAGCTAACATAGTCTAGAAAAAATTGACGTTATGTAGAAGTGTGGGAAGCAACTATGAGCAACTTTGAATTCGTGACATTTCTTCGTTTAGCATTCAAACTTAAAAATTTTAAAGAATTTGTTAACAATTAATATCTCTGAATCACTTATCTCAATTTAAATATCCGAAAATGATGCAATTATTTATAGCAGCTGTCGCAATGTTATTTCACTTTATCACATCAATGGCCTAAAGTTTTTCAACTTACCGAAATAATCTTTACAACGTGCACTCAAAGTTTCCTGCACAAAGCGTTCTTTGAATAACATTTTTAATTTCCCACCGACGCAATATTCAATTTTCCAATCTTATCACATCCATCAGTTGTGGCCGGAAGTCCGACAGATCGAAAGCTTAGGTAGCGGCCTAACATTAAAAGCAATGTATCACTAAGTCGAGGGAGGCCGTCGATAGGCAATCTCACCCTTGCTCGATTGCGGGAGTAATTAGCACAATTAACAGGAGGGCTCGGCGGGGGTGGCGGGATCGCCGGAATCGCTTTCACGCACGCAAACAAATGTCACGTTACACAGCGGCGCCTTAATTAAAACGGTAATTGAGTTGACTCGCGAAACTCATCCGACAATTTCGAGTCGACGGAGGAATTTCACAACTCCACCCCACGGTACGGAGCCCTCGAGTGTCGACGACTTTAATTTCGTGTTAGCGTCTACTTTGCGGTTGCCGAGGCAAATTTTAATACGGCGAGCGCGGTCTCACTTTGTAGAATTACTTAAATAAATTACCACCACCCGAATCGACCGAGCGGGCGATGGAGGTGACGCGGTATTAGACACTGACAAACTAAATTATTAAACGCTTAATTGCAAACTGTTAACTCAGTCGGTATTGTGAGTTAATTACAGATGATTATCGAAAGAAAACATTGCGTTCACAGCGTTATTACAATGTACTAATTGGCACGCAAACTAGGTCCGCCTTTTAGGAAAGTAAAACAGGTCGAATTAAATCCACAACTTTTAAGTGGTGATTTTATTCGTTATAAAGTTACACGTTTGTTGTGTGTACATTAATTAAATTGCAATTAAGTGTGCTCCTTGACAAAGATATTCGATATTTCAAGACATCA
Source organism: Eurytides lysithous rurik (assembly GCA_018247575.1). NCBI lineage: Eukaryota > Metazoa > Arthropoda > Insecta > Lepidoptera > Papilionidae > Eurytides > Eurytides lysithous. The sequence goes on along the minus strand of DWHO01000199.1, from coordinate 14,351 downwards.
TAAGTTCGGAAGCCCCTTATTATATATAAATTTATTCACATAGAAAAATTTACGCGCATACAAATGTTTATTAATTTATCTCTATCTATACTATGATTAAAAATAGGGGTCTACGTGATGTCTGTGTGTTCGTTATCAATAACTTAAGAATATCGATAAAACCTAGACATATACATAGTTGCTTCTTTAACCCAACTGAACTATGTTTTATCTCAACTGCGATATCTACCGAAAATGAGGGTGCAACATCCGCTGGCTCAGCTACTAATAAATATTAGTTGAAACGAAATCGTAAACAAAGTCACCTACCTTGGGTACCTTGTTTACGACACCCTCGGGCAGCGCCTTGCGGCAATATTTCGACTGCTCAATAACGGGACCGCATAACTTGTCGACGAAAGCGGTTCCATTTAATTGCAGGGCAGCCGCCACTAGGGTAAGGGTGGGGCGTAATCCCTTACAGATTCCGTCTGCAATATGTGCGTCGACACGCCGGCCGCGACTTAATGCCACGGATAAACAATCCGTTCCGCCTTCGAGAGCCGCTCGGCGTGACGAAATAATAGCTATTCAAATGAGTCAGTGAGGGTGAACGACCAGCGGGTGAAGAATCAATGAGGTACTTTTGTAAAAGCTCAGCATTCCTACGTTACATTCGTATATTAAATTTTCTAAGAACCCTACAAATGGTGTTAGATTGATTATATATAAAAATTAACTACCTAACCTAACATTGCTAAATCCAATCAATCATTGCTACTACAAACCATCAATCCAGTAAATGAGACTTATTTTATAATTGTCTAGTATTCGCATACAAAAAAAAACATAACAATTTTAATGTGTGACTTCTGTTAACATACAGGCGTTTAAAAAGTATTGTAGTGGACGGGTGAATGAAAATGTTGTTACTGTATTAATGAAAAATTGTTTTCAAACAATGTTATGCCTTTGTAGGATTCCGCCAAATTTTTTTGAATATTGTTCGAACTTTATATTTAGTATAGTGATAGTATGTATTGGCACATTATTGTAAGCATATAATATGACACAGTAATGTTTACCACCAACACTTGTACTAGAGATAAACATAAATCAAATCCATTTACCTAACACGTGTCAATAAGCGTATTTAGAATTATTTAATAACATTATCATTTGGTGTCTATTCAATAACTTGACAAGTTATTTAATTACAAATACGCCGTATATCGAAATGAAAATAAAAGTGCCTTAATTTTTTTATTTCTAAGTTTGTATTTTCGTCGTAAAGTTCGATTCTTCTCAACATTTACTTATTATTAAGGAAAATTACCACGAAGTAAGATTATAGTAGCATCGAGGCAATATGTTAATACTATTTCATTCCGTCTTTTGATTATGTTTATAGGCAGCGATAATCAACACTTTTCCACCTTCAAATTAAAAAAAACAAGTAAGCATTGTAATACGTAACATAAAGAGTCGCTCAATGAGTGGATCATAAAGCCATTTCATGTCACCGAGCGGGGAACGGGCATGAGCGGGATCGGCGCGCATTTAAACGAGCTCCCTCGTCGCCCGTCAATAAAACATTAAACACGTAACAAGTTTACGCGCGGCGACAACCCTAGCGGATTCCGCCACTCCGTTAATCCGGAGCGGGGGCAGCCCTAAATTAGGGTCGAGACAAGCCTTAATCCCCCGCTCGGCGCGACGCGACTCGACGGGGGATTTATATTGTTATTGCTACGTCCGGAATTATACGAGGGTTGAGGGACTAATGAAAGGGGAAATTTAATTCCTAATGATTCCCGTCTTAGCCCGTAACGAGCCGACTCGAAAAAGGGCTGCGACCTTTTACCGAAGCGGAATTGGTCTACGCGAAATCGCGAATTGCTTGACTTCGTATTAAAAAACAGAAGTTGCTTATATGATTTTACTTTTTTATATTATCGCTCAATTATTTATTGCGCCGATACAACCTATTTATGAATGAACCACCTTCGGCAACGGTGATCACCAGTTTCAAAAAAACAATCACGTGTCATTTAGGATGCCCGAACACAGTGTAATATGTAAATGTGGATAAGAACTAAGACGTGGTACGCATATAGGTTGCTGGTTCACAGGATACGGTTTTTGTCGCGACGTGCATTGTTAAACAACGAGACCGACCGTATCAAGACACGGCTTTGCCGGCAAATGTAACAAAAACAAAACAGAAAAACTACTCCGACGCTTTAATTATTATGTTCGACCAGCAATTAAACGAGCTTAAAGATTATAGGTGTCGCATAAAACGGGAGAAGCAGCTTTTTTACTGCTTTTAATTTTTATATAATTTAACGATCTGAAATTTTAATGAGACCGCAGTTCCTTATTACGTCTAAAAGTTCTTTATGAAAAAGAGAGATAGAAACGAGTTATTAATGCATTAAACAAATAATTACATAGGTTTTACATTATAGGTTTACAATATTCAGTTGTAACTGCCGAGACCTACTTTAGAATAGGTAAAAGCTATACATAAATTTGTTCTAGCTACAGTTTTAAATTTCTCTTATACATACAATACATAGAAAATTGTTTTTCTCATTTAGTTTTTAATTTTCATTCGATCTTCGAGTTATAGTAGCGTTAGTAAAATCATGGATCTTTTATGATTTTGCTTTTATAGTATATAATCATAAATCATTACGCGATAACACAGCAAATCAAATATAGCAATGAGGTAAGAAACGGAACGAATAACAAAGGAAGTAGCGCTTGGAAATCCTCACCTTGGTGACACAATGGCTGGGAACAGCGGCACGAGGGGGTAGGGGGGGGTTGGGCTCAGGGCGTTTGCGGCTTTGTTCCCTATCCGGATCGCGTCGATTTATGCAGGCCTGATCGAATCGCTCCCCTGCCTCCCCACCCGCCCCCCGCGATACCTGCTGTTCCCGCATTCTTGTTCAGAACAGTGGATTACCGTGCGTTAGCTCGGATTATGGGGATAGACCGTCGCGTCGCTGGTAACCATTATAAGTGATTATGGATATGTTCGACGTATGTATAAAAATGTACGCATGTATAAAAACGCAAACACATAGTGTTTGCGTTTTTATAACGCTTATGAGAGACAACGTTCGACTAGTAAATTCTTGTAGTCTACAGTGGTGTTTCAAATCTCTTGAAAAAAGAATATATACAGAACTCAATTAAATGTCCCTAGATATCAACATCACCCTAGGTCAGAGATAGTCATGACGATCATGGTCGGGAATGGTTCATATAGTCGGTTTGGGCCGATTGACTACTAAATTTAAAAAAATCTCCCAATACAACAAAAATCCACTAACTATTAACATAGTATATGTTTAAGTATTAAATTTATATATTGTATAAAAATGTACTCTATCATAAGATATACTATGTAAAAGTAATAAATATTTCGTGCCTTCCTATAATGTTAGTAACGGCCCATTTTTAAATTAAAAACTAAATATTTCAAAACTTATTAAATAGACTAGAAGAAAATACCTAATAAAATGGAATGACCTTTCGACTGAGGAATGTCAAACAGATAGTTTGCCGTATCGGTGGACCCTAATTTAGTCTTTTACACAGACGTGACATTCGAGTGTTTTTTTTTTCGATATAACTCTCCGATTTTAATTAGAACGACCCATTTTTCTGACTTTTTTTTATTAATTTTGTTAAAATATTGTACAAACTGTTACAATTGCTCTGTAATAATTATGAAGTCTAAATGTTCAAATTATACATAAGCTTACAACAAGCTTTGTTTACGTTTTCAATTCATTTGCCATAATTTAAAAATCAGTTCCAATGAATTAAAATGTATCAAGGTTGACTTTTTTAAACATTCTTCAACAACTTCTTTTTGTCAAAGATACTATATTTTTTTACAAATAAATAAAGTCAATTAAGACGGCCTCCAAACTGCATGTATTTCATTATAGCATACGATAAACAATACGTAAAACGCTAAAGGCCTCTTGTCGGGACTGGTTAAACACGAAGGCGAGTAAGCGGCTATATTTAAAAGCTTTAATCGATATCGATGGACCGTCGCCCTTCAATTTACGAGAGAAATCGTAGCGTTTAATCTCTATGCGACGTGATTATATTAGTGCCGTGGCGAGATCGCAATCCGGCTGTCAGGTGCCGTACTATCGAGATGTATTTGCGAAAGACCCTACTCTACCTACCCGCACAATACTTGTTTGAATTTTATAAACTTTTCTTTTTAATTCTACCGAAATAACAAGTCGGAGATATTTCGACACATATCGATACACAGTACACTGAAGCGATTAAAGAACTTCACCCACAGAAAAGTTCACCCATGTTAATACAATTCTACCGAAATTCTACTATAACTTTAGAATCGAAATACTAGTAAGTGTGAAAGGCGGTAAATTTACAGTTAGTAAATAAAAATTGTAATAACTAACATGACATTCCAAGAGACTGTTCAAACGAACTTCTCTTTCGTTTATTACGTTGAATCACAAGACGGGGAAATCAACAAAAGCATGTTGGGGCGTGCTATCGCGCAATCTGTTTCACTTTGGGGCCGGCTTAATAATTACAAGTGGCCATTTCTTCCAATTAAGAAAACTCCCGGGCGATAAATCGGCGGGGTTGTCGCGTCGCGGCACCTACCGCGCGTAAACACGCCGCTGCGAAAACAACTCGGCGGAATTCTGTTTTAACGCTTTAATAAAGTACTCGAGGCGCGTGTAATAAATAAGTCGCGTTTACACGCACCGCCGCCGCCTTAATTAAAGGCGCGGGCGCGGCGCACACGAGACGGGCGAGGCGTATCGGGAGGGAGTTTTTTCGGGCGTCTATTAAATAAAGAAGTCGAGAGAATGCTAAACAAGGTTGAGCGGCCCTCGCCCTACGAGTTTTCCACTCGAAGCGGCCGACGGGCCCCGGGTGGGGTCACGGGGGCGCCATTCACGCCGGCTTAGATAACAGAGGTGGATGAAGATGCGCCCCGTAATGAACCCGGCCCCGAGCGCTTTTTGTGCGGTTGCGCGCGCTAAATTGAATATTAGCCGCGATTTCGGAGGGAAGGAAACGACGCCGCCGATAAATCCCCGCTTATTGCTCCGCCTCATAGATGCGACTTTTGAATACTGGAGCTACGGCTATGATAATAGATTTGGTTACTGGGCAAGGCCTATTTTCTTATAAAACTCTATTAACATAAATCTATCAAAATAGACAAAAGAAAGAAACATTTATTGTATGAGGAAAGTAAAAAAAACTTGCGTTTTCATTTAGAATAAGTTAGTTCGATAATTTCCAACGAATATTGCATTGCGAAAATTTTCAACTCTTCTCTCTGCATTCGGTCCATGTAAACCCCGATCCATGGACCGAAAGAAATTTATCATAGCAGAGAAATCTCAGCTCAGCGTGGACTACGTCAAAGAAACATCGGCGAATGGCCGAGCTGTAATCTGACGCCCCCGCCGAGACGGTTTATGTATATGTAAACTTTATTGTGGCTCTTCCCCTTCTAGCTTCAATCGCGAGGTACATTACGAGCTGTTTAAGTTTTGCTGCCCCCCAACTGTATTGGGGTCACGATGCATTTCCCGATGTGGTTTTTAATAAACCGAGCGGGCAAGAAACCACTTCAGCGATTTGGTCACCTGTGCAAACCCTATTTGGTAAAAACTCTCAAACGAACTTCAAACGAAAAAATGAAATCACCCGTCCGTCATTGAAAGGTATAAAAACAACTTATTTTGAGTCAATGTGAAATAAAATTAATTTCTTGTAACGTTTTGTAGTTACATATCGACGCTGGAAAGCAAAGACGTAGTAACCAGCAAAACCTAAATTATTCACCAGACATAAACCAATCGACTTGGCTTAAATTACTGATTTAAACAATGTAATTTAAAAAAAATTACTCCGTGTGTCCATTTACTACGTTTTTATTTTCCAGCATCGATATATAATAACATGTTATTCAATTTGAACACATGTTATCCCGGAAGAATTTAAATCGATTCAAATTTGTTGAACAAGTGCAAAAGTAATAATAACATATAAGTAAAATTGTTATTAATTAGTCTAGACAGAATATAGCACGTAAACAAATTAAATGCTATATGAGTTGTTTGACGACATTCATTACTGTGAAATCCTTACTAATAATAATATGCCAGGTTGATTGGAAGAGAATACCCAATGCAGTTAAGTATGTCCATTATAAATAAATATACTTAACTACCATATTTGAATTAAGTGTTTTTATCTTACTTTTTTGTGTCTGTCTCACGCAGGAACGGAGAGCCAAGATTTTTGGAGCGGAGAGTACACATAGGCTAATTAATATCGAGGAAAGTCACAAAATCGAAATCGAAAAGTCACGGGCAATGTTGAATAAAGAGAAATAAAGAAGTGGAATATACCCATCCCATAAGGAATGCCGTTGATCGACTCGAAGGATTCATAAGCTTAATTAATAACTTTGACCCAATGGGGGAGGGGGTGTTCGATAATATGTTCAGACATAAAGGCATGCGGAGTGACAAAAGCAGAGGGCATGCGACTCCGTGAAGTAGGTTAGTCAACAGACTGTTAGGAGGTGACGGTGCGGGGTATCGATTCACATGCATTCCGCTTGCAGTAAGCGACGCGATGACGTCGTAGGGCTGGTAATTTATAAAAAAAAATATTATTTATAATTATAACGTAATTTAAACGAAAACAACAGTTTTCCTTAATAAAAGTTGCATAAATCGACAGCCCTACGATAACAACGAACGTCGCTTACTTGCGTATGTTGGAAACTAAGTCCATTGGCAAAGGAGTTAGGCTACAGTTGTATAAATATAATCAATAAAGGCATAGGATAGTGTTTCGGTAACTTCTTTAGTATTGCGTACTTTCTCCATGAATATTTTATCCCGAGAAACTATGTTAGGTTAAAAAAACCAATAGAAGGATAGATTTTTTATCATATGCTGCCGATCCCATAAAAGTAACTAAAAATTGCTGTTGCTTAATTACTGAATCATCGGTTCACCATTTCTGTGCAAAATATAAAATCATTTAAAGGCCTCAAAAAGGGTGAAGAGTGAGTTAGAATTTGTTTAAACATTAAAAAATATATATTATATATGAATATAATGTAAATAACATATCTCTACTCACCTACGAAAATTAATGATATCATTCGATTGAAAAAATGAAAAAAAGATATCATATCGGCACATTATGGAATGATGTCAATTTTTATTACTTCCCTTCAAGTTAAGCCACTTTGTGGTTTATCGGAGCGCGTTAGTCTTTAGAATCATGGCGGTCCCAAGGGATTGTGGGTTCAGAATAAACTTGTCAATGTCTATCAACCCTGACGCGGTGCGTTCAGTGGAGCGACAAGGGTGGTGCGACCCCCTGCCACCGAGCGCTACCCGACATTGCCAACACCTCGCAAACATACGCCGCTGCACTCCAATGTAGGGTTGCCCATTTCGTTCTTAAGCACGGCCGTTAAATTTTTATAACATTTATTATATAAAACCAATATTTCCTATATGTAAGTGATATGATCAATAACAATAAAATCGAATGCCATTACACTTCTTTACATGGGTGAGCTCTTTATTTACAATAGACCTTTCATAAATTTTTAAAGATATTATATTGGTTTGATCTAGTCATAATTCAATATTTTCCTGTTATTTTATTTCATTAAATGAAATCTTAGTTCTAACGTATTTAGTATGAGCACAAATTTATAAATGAAACGTTTAAGCAAAATCGCATTAGCTCTATCGTGTCTTTCAATGAAAATCGCTAAAACTACTATAACTTACAAGTTATAGTAGTTTAGCGATAATTAATTTGGGTTAATAATGTTTGAAGGCTAGTAAGCCTTCAAACATTATCAACCCGAATTAATTAACAGTGCTGATCTCATTGACTCTTATATGAAAAGAAAACTAACAATTTTAAATATTAAATGAAGTGGTAGTGGCAACCCTAGCGGGCGGGTGCTTCACTCGCACCGCCCTCTTGTTTCAGGCAGTGCTATGTTATGAAATCAACGTGTTCGAGCGCGACACTCAAGCTTCGCGTTCTCGCATGGAAATGCTCGCGTATGTGGGGTAATTTTTCAAAGCGAAACCCGGCCAAAATTCAAATATACATACATACATGTATCAAGACACTATACGGGTTATTGAAATAGCTACCGTACAATTTATCAAATAACTCGAGATGTTATATTACAAAAGAAGAAATGAAAACGCAACGCTGAATTATGTTATCATAAGAAATAACTTCATACTTTTATATTCGAGTTTCATTTTGATTTTTATTTAACTCGCCAAATTACGAACGAAAAAGAATTTCTAATAACGAAAGGTGTTTTAAATCCTAACGCTAAAGTTAGCAGGGAACACTGTAAACTTTCTATTTATTTATTCTGTTTGGGTCAACACAGCATGATCATAACACGCCAAGATACTGAAGATGTTAGGCATAAGTGTAAGGTACTTTCAAATAGTACAGTTAACATAGTATACCATGCCAATAATATTCTCGTAAACGCTATTGTCCACAAAAAAACTCAACCTTACTTAAATATTAAAAAATTGAAATCTACTTACATGTCTTTCTTCCGCGGAACTGATACCTGGAATAAAACGCATTTATTATTGCACTGTTTTATACTTTGACATTTTCTCATTTACGATTATCTCTTTATATATAAAAAAAATCTCGCAAAGTAAGATTGTGTTATGACACATTCATATTAAAGAGTTAGCGTTCGAATAATTCAAATGAAAAATTTACAACGTTGTAAATTTCAAATCCGGGCGGAACTAATTTTTTTCGTGATCCGCAAACATCTGTTCCGGGTCCGAGCGTAGTGAACATAATGTCTGTGTTTGTTAAAACTACAAATAACTCTCTTCTTTCCTCTTTGGAACAAAATTCATCTCGCATTTTGTTAAAAAAATATCATCAAAGTGCCGATTAAGATAAGTCAGGATCCATGAAAACCGATCATATAGATTGCGTAATCTCAGGAAGAGAAACACGGATACCTGATACGTATAATGGGGGTCGACCTCATGTGTGGCTGCGAAGTGCCGCATGAATATTGCAGGAGCCGACCTGCCTACCTCTGCCACCCTCACTCCTCGATTGATACCCTAATTATATACTGACTTTGCTATACTATTAATGCTGTTAGCAAGCGTGAATTGTTATGAAGTGAGAAGATCTAAGGGGGTACTAAATGTGACATAGTTCAATTTAAATTAAAGGGTTATCCTTTAATCCTGTTTTATCCTATCGAATCGAAAGCAGACAGGGGAGTGAAAAATGACATTATAATATGTACGTAATGTAAGTTGCAAAGTTAACTAATATTTATATTAGTACATTACATTATAAAAAAAATTTGAACAGAAGAAAAACAGTCTAATAAGTCGGTCACTAAATCGTTTTTTCGGAAATTGGTAGATTCCGTATGCAATATAAAAGCTGGCTATTGGCTTTTGGCCAGAATATACGTGAAAAATAAAAAATATAAACGAAATAAAATTCTCACGATAATCACCATAAACTATCTATTTGAGTAGAATTAATTATCGATTTAAATCTCAAATTTATAACATCAATACAGAATCATTTACTTAATGGAATCAAGTAGGATTAATCTTGAGATATTATGGACTTCGTTATTTTCAACCAGTTCGCAAACATACGTCCACCCAAGGACTTTTCTAGTTAACTAAAGCTAACACAAAACAGATAACAAAAAACGAAATAGCCTTAATATGAATATATTCATACAGATCAGCTCGTTCAGCCAAATGTGGCTTTAATGGGGAACATAGTGTAATACATATCTACCGCCTATACATTAGTGTTCAGTCAAAGGTATTAAGCGGCGCGGACTAATTATGCGAGCGCGCGATTATCCCGTAGAACACATATGTACATAAGGAGGCAATCCCCTTCCGCACTATCGGCGCGATTAATTTAAACGCAATAGCATCAATTACTCTCAAACGACGGAGCCGGAGCACTATCCTGGCCGAACGCCGTCGGGCAATTAAACCGACCATCTAATATGCATGTCGGCGCTGTTCAGATGCCGCATTATGCGGATTGTCTACACGGGCGTTTACTTGTGTGAGATTATTTCGATCCCCTTCAATATTATAAAAGCAATAGTGTCTGTTTGTGTATTCTATCTCGATGTGATTTTCGAACTGTGTGATAGTTTGAATATAATTAAAAACGTATTTTGATTCCAACGATATAAATAAAGTAATGCCCCCTATAACACGGTAGATTGGTTCTGCGTTATATGAAAACGCGTTGTAGGAGTATTCCCGTATAACGTGAAAATGCGTTATAAGAGTACCGTGTTATAGGGTTGATTACTGTATACTCGTAACTTTATGATAGCCCTGAATTGTGTACATTACAATTAATCTACTGGCAATAATGCGACGTCTACTTGAACCAATAAAATTTTACGTTCGACTCTACTGGGCATCAGATAAGTCGCAGGCCGTAATAAAAATAACACGGGCGAGTTAAAAAGGCAGAGGGTCATTACCGCGATAATTCGCCACAGCACACCTATCCCATTATCATCGTAATTACGAGCGCCACTGACCATTAATCATATTAATCCTCGCATGTATAATTCAGAGAGCGCTAAAACGCGGCCCGAGCTGGGCGAGCGGAGGCGCGCACTCAAGTCACCCGCAAAATTACGTTACTAATTGACTAAAACACGCGACGCTCACACCAGCGAGGAATAATTAATTGAGCGCCGGCTAGGTGAGGAGGTGGAGGTGAGAGGCGGGAGGAGGGGGGCTCGGTGAGGGCATCTGCGCGGTAACTCTTACATCAGTACACCGATAATGGCACAAATTAGCCGGGGAAGTGGCGGGCGAGTGGGGTCGCGGCGGGGCGCGGGCCCCCGCTAAGCCGGAACATCCCGGGGCGCAGATTACCGCTTGCTTTTGTAATTAACCGAGGCGACGGCTTCCAAATCCATTTCTGTGTTACATTTTCATTTGCCAGCGGCCGCCCGCCCGCCCCTGCCGCGCGGATTACCGGTTCCCGCGCTGTTTACGGACGCCATCCTCGACCGCCGTATCCATAACGGCACGGTTTAATTGTTACGACGCCAGTATGCATCTTATAGATAAGACGAATTGCTAGCGAGAAATGGGCCAGCCATAATCGTCTCATACGAACGAGTTATGAGTATACATCCTTATAAAAAAAAAGATATAAATGACTTAAGTATTCATCGCAATATTGTATATTTATTTAAAATGGTAAGTAGTTATCGTTCATGAAGACATTCATTCGAGTTTTTTAAATGTATATGGTACAATTTAATCTTTTGACTGTCGTTACGAGTAAGACGACGTCGTAAAATACTTAAAATGGAGAACGCGATTAAAATAAAACACTTAACTTTTAATCGAAATTATTCCCTCGGGTGTCATAATTTTAAATCTTTATTATAATGACTTGTCTAACAAGATGCTGGTCAAACTGGATTTACTGAGAATACATTTCGTAATCTCTTATTTCATTAAATTAAATTTTGAAACATTTATATAAGCATTTTTAAAGGCATATTATTTTTGTAATTTCAACTTTCATGGACAAAAACTAAAGTGAGTTTCTGTTTTTAATGCCCGCTAAGACTTAACAAAAACGATTAGCGCGAACCGGAGGTATAGAGACCTCCAGGTTTACAACGTGGGAGCACGTATTTGTCTTAACTCCAGCTATCTGTGTACACGCCGGTCGTCTGTTACTCCGTGTTTGTACACCCTACGCAAACATGCGGGTAGGTGAGCACCGATCTGAGGAAGTGAGTCACCCGCACTCGAAGCAATTTCCCGATGCCCGTCAGCGATCCGAAAACATGCAAACATCGAGTTCAAAAAGCCTCTCGAAGATTGTAAATATTGAAACAGAAGTGGGATCGCGGGCGGCGCGGGGGCCGTAATAGCCCCCGAACCTGGCAACACAAACAGCCCTGACTGACACGACCGACGCGCCCTTTAAAATATTCACTCGGGGGGTATCGATCCGAAATAATTCGATGCTTCCCATTGCTTCCCCGAACGGTGAACGTGCCCACCTCGGTGACGTTTTCACGCGAAGACGCCTGTTCCTAGACAACCTTCCGATTGAATTTTTCGTTGTATAGTTTTTACACGCTTGGTTGAGAACGTCGAGATTAAACTCGTTAATATTTACGAACACAGTGGCATGATTTTTTCGTTTTATTTCTTTCTTTGTCCATTAAACCTCCTTATAGAAAATTAAATCACCATCTTGCAAGACGAATTTTTAAAAGCATCTAACAAGAATAAAAAAAGGCACTATGTGGTGTACATTAAATTATGTAACGTTATATAACGATAAACGTAATTATGTATTGTTGAACATTATAGACAACTTACCGTTTCCCTTGTCATCGGGTCGGTGAATTTCTGGTGGTTTTGCTAGCACTGATAGGGGATGATGGGGCACTCCCAGGCCTAGTAAGCCAGCCGGGGGCAGAGCACCCTGGCCAAGAAGGGGAAGCGGCGGTGCCCCGTGTGCCGGTAGGTGAGCCGCGTGCATTTGTTGAAGCAACCGAGGTAGGTCCGGCCGTTGTTGCTGTAGAAACAAGTTCAATAAATAACACGAATAACTAAAACAAACGTATAATCATAATATCAAGATAGTATTTTGTGAAAATTACAAATGAAAAGTTGTAGATTCAATCAATGTTAATAGATTAATGTTGTATCTTCTTTATAAATAAACAACATCGGTATGTTCAATCAATAACTTCATGATGATGATGTGTATGTCAATTCAAAATTAAAGAAAGTTAAATCAATGAACTGACGGTGTTTTTTTTTATTTGGAAATATTAAAGAAGCACTATCGATTGTTACCTATTCGTACAACAGTGAAGAAAAACCTTAACGAACTGAAACTAACTAATACTTCCATTATATTAATTAACTAATGCTTCAAATATATTTAACAAGTCATATGAACCTAATATCTAAGAGTGAAGCCCGAAGTTCAAACAAAGAAGGTGCATATATAAATTTAAAAATAAAACAAAAAAATATAATATGATAGAGTTAGATGAACCCTACTATTTTGTTCGTTTTAAAGTAATTTACAAAGTACGTTCACAATCAAAACACAACGATTAACTGTTTTACTAACAACGCTTTCAAACCTGATATAAGCAATCTATGACAAATTAGTGTGATTGTATTTAATTATTAAATTTTTTTTAAGTCACCAATATTTTCATCTGCTTGTGGACGAACGCCCAAAACCGAGATCATTATTCATACATATAAAAACTTCAATGGACATTTAGTTATGGTCATATACATCTTTTAAAATTAATAAAGGAACGATATTCTAGAGAAATAAAAAAAAAAACGGATTGCGCTATTTTAATCATCAACGCGAGCGGTCAGAGTGGATGTGTCCCAGAGCGGCATGCATTTTTAAAGCAAGCCAAATGAAAGAGTCCTCCGCGGGCCTGTGCGAGGCGGTGTTTTAAAATTTAAATGAGAGCCCCGCAGCCGGCGGCGACGAGTGGGCGAAATTGATTACTCCTTCTGCATTATTCCCCTTTTTCCACTGCGCGCTTCCCTTTCCTATCTCTCTCGTCTCGTTTAACTTTATTAATACGCCGTCGGCGATCTCTGCTTGTTGTTACTTTATCGCTTCCGCTTCTACGGACCGTGCGCCGTGCCGTCGCTTTCGGGCGGGATTTTTTCGCCCGGACGGACGGAAATTAATTGGTTTTTCGCCGAGGGTGGAACATATTTTTTATTGGCCACACCGCGCACGCCCCGATTTATTATGTGTCGAAGGTGCTGAGCGCCACTTAGCCGGAGTGCGTTTTTACCTCGCCTGGGGATTTATGAACGAAATTGGAACTGAAGCAAACTTAGGAAAGGGGCCGATTTAATTCGGAATAATCAAGACGTATGTACCGATTGTGCGTCTCGTTAACTGATGCATAACTGTTCGTTACTCCACGTTATGGCATAAAAATGGCGTCTTTATATAAAAAAGTCATTACATCAAACGCCGTCTAAATTTCGCACACGCATGGAACAAATCGCATCGTCCCATATAAATTATTGAATGGGGAGCTCAGCGGGTCGGTGTAAAAGGCATAGAGACGGGTAACTGCGAAACCCCTGGAGGAATCTTAACTAGAGTGGAGACAAAGCCGTGGCACGTCGGAGCGGCCGGTGACACAGCCAGCGTGAGCCGGGGCCCCCGGCCGCCCCCCCCCCCCCCACCCGCCC
>DWHO01000198.1:0-23786 GCA_018247575.1 Eurytides lysithous rurik | reverse complement strand
GTTAACTGGTTTAAGATTATCTTTTCGAAAACCTTGCTCATGGACGGTAGAACAGAGATAGGTCTATAGTTGCCAGGTTCAAATCTATCGCCACTTTTATACAAGAAAACCACTCTGCTGTGCTTCAGCAGATTTGGGAATACACCTGCATCAATACCTCTGTTAAAAATGGAGCGATTTATTTTTCGTTTGGCGCAAGATATAAAAAAGATTTGCTGAGTTGGCAGCCAACCTCCAGTAGTGGAGAGGGATTTGAAGAAGAATAAGAAGGATTTATGTGACAACGCGCAAGTCATGCATCTGATGGTAACCGAGACATTTACACATGCACACTTTGGGATCGTGTCAAAGCTTATTGCCTCTACGCTGCTTCCGTCATCCGGAGTTTCAAGATGGTCTGTTACTATAATCAGTAATTACTTTGTGTTTTGACAAAATTGCCTTTAAAATTGCAAATCCAATTAAATTATACAAAAAAGTCTACTTGCTGAAGTCAGTTCAAAATTCTTTTTTTTTTTTTTTAAATAACTGCACTTATTTTAAAATATTACTATGTGTTATAAGAGCACACATAAATTTCACATATTCAAATCCAGTGAAATTATCTGTCGTTCATACAAATATAAGCTCCGGTTGGGAATCGAACATACTACTAGTAACGCCGAAGAGTCTCCAAAAGTTTATATTAAGTTTCTTGTTAGTTCTGTTGGACACATTCGTACGAACGCTCGGTCCAATTAAGAGACTTTTCTCGTCTTAAAGTTAATGAGCTCCCGCTTACTTTTGTCTTCCGTGACTTGTATATATGTATGTATATATATATGTGTGTACATCCAGTATTACTCTAGTACTCTTACTATACTTAGTTTTATGTAGCTTTATATATAGTAGCATTTATTACACTAGACTACATATACTAGATCAAAAATGCGGTTTCAGTCGCGTCAAATTTTATTTTACATATTTGTTGCTTTGTTTCTCACAATCTTTAATTTTTTATGGAATATGCGGAAAACGAGCAAGCATCCCATCTGATGCTAATTGACATTCGCGATATCATTTCTAAATTCGTTGCCGACCTTTAATATGGGGTTTTTTGGTGGAGGGAAAGGATAAGGGTGGGCCACCAGGCGCCTTACTCACCGGACGAAATGCGGAAGCACAAATACTGGAAGTATTACGCCGATTTTCTGCGAGGTTATGGTACTTATCATGTTCGAGCCGGCCTGAGTACTAGGAATTTAATACTGTCTACAGATTTTTTGCTAAACAGTTGGTCGAGTCGTACATTGGACTACAATGCCGGAGCATTTTATTCAGGGTAATATTGCCTGTATAGTTAACGTTGAGACGGACTGTCTATCTTCAGATGACGAACCGGGCGTTTCGAGAACATACATATAGTGTCAAATTCAGTGGGTAAGTTGTCATGGATAAAAAATGAATGAAATGAATAATGATTATTTTAATGATAATATCGATTCATTTATTGCAATGGTTGGAGACACTTTATTATATTAGTCGCACAAAACACCCTACACCGCCTTTCGGTTCTGATTCCTTTAGTGTTCCAGAGTTGAGATGTTAGGACATACACGCGTCTCCCATTCAGTACATGATAGCAGTCGAAGACAAAACAAAATATTATTATTTTAAAAACGAGCACCGTTTTTCCTTGTTAAGGACAATGTATTGACAGTGAATAGATGCTTCTTTAACTCCCAAATTACAGTATGTTTTGTCACCAAAGAACTGATATTTTTTATGGTATTATTATGGGGAAGAATCAAGGAATTAGAGGGTAAGGAGTAAAAAATTAAACTCATGATATTCCCTTTTTAATATATTCTCTAATAACTCTAAATATATAAGTTTAGATCTATCAATTGCCTTTCAAGGTATTTTTAACCTTAAAAAAATGATTTCGCATTATTAACGAAATGAACGGAAATTGCGTCGTTGCTTGTCACCCTAAATCTTTTCCCTCGAGGCTCTTTTTTCATTTTGAGAAATAAATGATAATGACCGGGGGCTAAATCTGAGCTATAGCGAAGTATAGCTAAGATTTAGCTGTTCCAGAATTGTGCGCCTTGTGCACAAATCCATTATCGTCTAAAAGAAAGTACAGGCCTGTTTCGTCAACTCAATTTTCCACCATACGCAAACATTTTGACCAACCCTCATATAATAAAATTATAGAGATCGAAATGGGGCGTGTATGCACCTAAAAACTTGAGAATTGCTTAACGAATGCGAATAGAACTTGGCGATTGCCATGGTTCAAAACTATGCCTATACTACTAGCACTTACTATACATCTGTCGATTTACTATTTTTGAAATGTCTCCTAAAATGTCAATGCGATGTCTACTGAGTCGGCTTTATACGAATATACATATATAATGCCGTTAATTTTTTTTTGTTTCAACGGAATATTTTTATGGAGTAGGCTAACAAACGAGCAAGCGGCTCACCTGATGGTAAGTGAACACCCATGGACATTTGCAACATTACAGAACTTGCAAGTGCGATTCTAACCTTTAAGGGGGGATTTTTGACAGAGTGAGGGAAGAGGGGCGGGAAGGGGAGGCAGAGTTAGAGAAATAAGAGTGAGTAGAAGGCGAGAAAGGGAGAAAGAGGAGCATGGGGGATTAGCCACCGGCCACTTCAGTCACCAGATGAAACGGCGCTTCCACTTCACGCCGAATCCAATTGGTATCCAATCCATGGAATTCGTGGATTCGGCGATCCGATGAAGCTTTATAGAGCCGTATAAGCTAAAAGCATCTACGTCAGACAATATTAAGATTCATGCCGATTTTATGTGAGGTTGTGGTATTTATCTGTTCGAGCCCGCCCATTCAGTTGCGAGAGCAGCTGCGTGGCTCTACCACCGTGAAACTTTACGAACATGCTGAATTATTCGTATATTAGGATCAAAATGAACTCTGCGAAACGTAGAATGTTGTAAACGGTGGTAATAATAAATAACTAGTCAACGTCACATATATCATATGCATAAGTTGCAATCGCGTAAAGGTCTGTTATGAAATATACTAACAAATTGATGAGAGAAGTAAACGACCTAAGCTCAATAAATGCTTAAATATTTTACTTGATAAACCAATTTCACACAAGTAACCATTAGTTTCTACAACGTGACATGAAGACTTTAGCCAGTAATTATGCCGACATGCAGTAATGTGTAAGCATTATTGTTTCGGATGGAAGGAAATGTTTTTAGCGGGCAAAGGGATGTATTTTATATATTTATATAGATAACCTGAGAGAAGAGCGCAGCACGGAGTTAATTAGCTTTGAATTCGAAACATTGTAAATAGTGCTCTATGCACTGATATGGGCAAATCGCCTGAAATAATGCATACGACGTTACTCATTTCTTTACTACTTTGGTGCAGTTGCAAACTTATTGGCTTCAGCGTCGCAGGTCGTGGGTTAGATTCTCACCTGGAACAAATATTTGTACGAAATACATGATGATTGTTTCGGATCTTGGCGTCTGTCCGTATGAATTTTATTAATGTAAAAAGCCGTTTTAACGCAAGAATAAAAAAAAACTTTCTTGCGTAAATAGGCAAGCTAGTGTTGTAAATGCTTCAACCTTCTGCGTGTTATAAGACGAGCAAAAGTACTATAAAGCCTCAGCTGGCTTTGTCTAGGATTGTTAAAATATTAGTTAACGTGCTTTTTCATTTATCAAATTTTCTGGCAATAGGCCCATGCAGGAGCTTACACTGCTGCTAGAGGCCGGCTCGAGCCGGGTAAGTACCTCACATAAAATGCTACGTGAAGTGGTCGTACTTCCCCATTTCGTTCGATGAGTAAGGTACTGTTGGTCAATCCCTTTTTCTTTATTTTACTCCATTCCCACCTTGAAACCGGCAACGCATTTGTAAGCCCAATATGTTGCGAATTTTTTAGGTAGCACTGATCGTATTTATACATAAATGTAGTCATTTGATTATTTACTTTTTAGCTCACAAATATGTTACATTTGTAAAAATTTCATTTTTGACAACCATTATTTAGAATATTATCACTATACAACCATAAGAACCTAAATATAGAATAGAGGTTGCAGAAGGAAAGCGATGCGAGTATTATTTTATTTTCTTACTCCTTTTAATTTAAATTTAATTTTTAATCCTACAGCTTATCCTATTTACCCGAAAACAATAAATAGAGAGCGGAAACACTTAACAACATTTAGCGCTTAAAATGCTCTAATATTTCGACGCTTTTTACACAATCATGAAACGAACTAAGGCATATATACATACATACAATAGACAATGTAAAGCTTCAGGCAAGAGTTGATTGCATAGTTCACACGGTATCCTTAACTCTAACAGTAGAGTCATATATAGAGATGCATTGACTGTAGAAAAGCGCCATGTAAAAGGACTGAAAACGCAATAAGCAAAATGACGTTAACATAGACAGTGACATGGTCTTAACGAGCTTAGATTGGACTAAAAATAAATAATTGAAAAATGGTCGGCAGCCTGGGTTAACATTAGGACGTTTAACATCTCAGTCTGCCTGTGATCAGGAACGTCGTAAGTAAAATCTAAATTAAAAAAGTAAATAAAATCTATAAATTTGTTTTATTTAATATTTAAGAAGCTTGCTTAAAAAGTTTTTAGCAATCCCTAAATGCTCATGTAAGATAAGTTCTATCGTCTGCATTGTCTAACAAGAAAACGTATTGTTTTCCAACAGTCTGCATGGTTTATAGAAACTGATAAACTTGTTAAATATCTTGTTTTTTTCTTCCTATAATTTCTTAACTAAAATACCAGTAATATCGTTTTCGATCGTCCAAATAGACGATAATTTGGTTTAAAATTGTGAATTGTCAACGTTTTTGGTGAAAACGGATATAGGATAAGAGAGAGTAACAACGTTTACCGTGATCTACAGAATTGTAATGAATAATGCGTGTAAAAATGTATGTACCACGAATGAACATTAAATAAAACAAATGAAAGTAGTTGTCAAAAATGATAACTTTCTTTAGTTTACGTTATAAATGAAGGATTTGTCAAACAAATTTCTATTTGTTGAAACGAACGTAAATTAATATATTTTGTATCTAAATTAAAAAAAAACCAGTTATGTGTAAAATGGTCTGCTAACTGTCAATCCCTATTTCAAAATTGGGAGTTATGACGACCGAGTTTTGAGAAAATAGTTAAAAATCTGTCCCCGAACTTTCGTCTAAGGAATCCAGGGCTGCGCAGATATGCAAAACTGGGCGCCGCGACGCGACCAAATAAAGGAGCGCGGGAAGGCGGCCTCTCGGTGCGCCCACACGCCCCCAGTCAAAACAACACCGAGACTAGAGTAGAGACGCAACCGAAAAATCCCGGGCTCTATAATTACGTTCGGCTACCCGATCCGGCGGCGAGGCAATTTAAATTTACTGCGAACGCCGCACGTGTCCCACAAAATGAAATCCCACTACCGCGCGCCACGCACAAAAAAAGCAAGCCGAGTGTGCGGCGGCGGCGCCACCCCTCGCTCGCTAGTGGCCGCTCGCGCCAACCACGCCTGCCCCCGACCGCTACTGTCTGCCTTCCTCTCTAGCTCGTGACCTGCCCATAAGCCCGTCTCTAGCCGCTGATCGGCGCACGGGAAGAGCTATAGCCTCCCGTTCAGTACGCGTTCGGGCGGCGCGCGTGTTGGTGTGTCAAACGGTGGCTCCGCGCGTGACTCGCGCTGTGTCAAGTGTAGTGCCGTGTAGAGGTGCCGAAGTGGCGGGTTTCCTTGCCTCAGGACGGGGGGCCCATGCCCCCTTCCACCAGCACCACATTGGTAAAAGTCAGTGTCCGGTTTGAGGGAAACTAGAGGTCCTTTTTGCCAATTCGACTTTGTGGACGGAACTGTGAATGTGAATTGCGATGCCGACGTATGGAGGTTGTTTTGTTTGCCATTTTTTTTTTCGTTTGCTTTTTCCTTTTTCATTAATTTTTATTTACGCTTGTCACTCTAATGTCTGTGTGTAATGTATCGGATAAAGCTTCATATGTACTCTGTTACGACAACGTGTTGTGACCGCCCCTTTGTCTCTATTTTAAGTTAAAAACCTATTGTTCTCTTAATAAGATGTTGTTGTTTCCTTTTAACTATCTATAAATCAACAGGGATTGTAAAGAAACATTTAATGAACAACTTTCGAGTAAATTATAGATATTTAGCGTAATATAAAAGTACGTAAGCTCTCTGATAACATAATTAATTATAATTTATCTTTTGTATAGCAACAAATGACATTTACTACAAGTGCATGGAATTGAACTGATACATACTTAACCAAAGATTAGAATTATACTGAAATCTTAGGCCTATACTAAGGCATTAGGCCTAAACATGCAGAATATCTTACATAATTGTTTCCAAAGTAAATTCTTTGATACTAACCTACATTCAGAATAGTTTTTCGATTAAAGATTCGCTAAATTCAGCTATAACTAATTTTATGGCAATCATCTTACGAATAATTACAAGTGTTTGACACGGATCATAATTTGTATAGTTTTATATTACCGAGCCTTATTTTAATTTCTAACGATGACTAATTGGTGCTAGATAGCTCATTAATGGTGGCTTTGATTCGAATCTGTCGGAAAATGTTTAATTTTGTTAATTCGAAACTGGCTTTCCACGGCACTATATATTTGCTAATTTTGCTAATAAATTCGATAAAAAAATCCCCATGTCAGATGAAAGTCTCACATTACTAACTCCATTACGAAATTAAAAATATAGTTTTAATACAAGCTAGCGATGTTGTGAGCGAGAAGTATAAAGAAATACAATTTATCTATTGAAAATGTCGAAACCATTCTGAACTTAAGTGTTAAAATTCAGATAGTTTTGTTAAACTGCGTAGTTACGCATTTGCTTACTGTTGTACTTTTTACTTTTTGAGTCCCAAGGAGACACGATAAGCCTGTCACTGCTTAATAAAAATATATTGATCTAACGTACATTTAACAAATTCGACGAAAGATAAATTCATATGCGTACATCCTTGAGAATTAAACTTTTAACAATTCAACCAACCAGTAGGCTACGAAATAATTTTCAATACAATGACATTTGAGGGTTTTAAAGTAAGCCGTTAAACTCTCCACATATTTATTTGTTTTAATTTTACTACGTTTAACGTATACTACGACTAAAAGAAATTACACGTTACTTACTGTCTCAGGTATCAAAGTCTTACCTGTAAATAATGGTAGGGATCGAATGAGTGTTTGTATGTTGTAACCTAAACTTGAGAACAATTCAACGAATGTTTATGTCGCTTTTTAAATTTTAACATTCGAATTCTTTTTCATTGCAGTCGGGTTAGTATGTTTTGAGGCAAAATATGCTGGATCATTTAGTAATATAATAAAATTGTTACGGCAGTAGTAGGTTCTGTATGTCTGTAACTGAAAAACTAGAGGACATCTATACAAATGTCGTCAAAACTCTTCTTTCTCTTTCCTTGCTTCGTCGCGTTCTTCTTTCTTTAACACAAAGCAAAAACGTAGTATAGTATATATATTCTTGATCTAGATATGTTTCTTTATATTTAGTATCGAATTTGACTCTGTGAATCTGAAGTTTTTGCTTAATATCGCTTACCTATTGGTGTTCAAACTTTCAATCAACCAAATTTGAAAGTAGTTAGTATAGTAGAAAACTGATTGACTAGATATTATTGCTTCCATGCTAATATAGAAATTCTTTTTAACACGTTATATACAGTACATTATGGTTTCTTACGATTTTGAGACAGTACAAGTGGACCGTTTAAATTATAAAGCTTCCTAATCCAAAGAAATTTATCTTTTTGTCAGAAAAACAAACGTAATCCGTCAAAAAAGGCTAAATCTTATCACTAGCACAACGTAAACCGTCAACCATTAGATCAAAAAAAAAAGAGACAAAAGTCGACGACGCGTTCTTTCGTGAAAGACGGCCAGCAACATTTCATTGAGGCTGAGGATAAAAACTGTTATCTTCTTAAAAAGATAGTAGGTATATCCGAGCGGATTAAAACGACATAAAACCTCTTTGGTCGTTTCATAATCTTCCTTTTTCGAAGCACAGAACGCTGGCGTATTTGTTATTCTTTATTTAGTGTTTGGCGGACTAAACAAAGTCTGTAAGCACCGGACTTCATCGCTAAACTCTTTTGTATGTGAACTCGTGCCAAGATTATTTATTTACTTAACGAAATAGTTTTCTTTCTTTGGGACTAAGATAAAAAAAACCTGAGTGTCTGGCTAATTTTTTAAGTGGGTATTGATTTGATAGTGATCGGTTGGCTACAACTACAATAATCGAAAAAATATTTTATGTATGTACTCTAATAGCTATTCCTTTGAAAAATAAATAATAAAAATTAATACTAATATTAAAATATTTTACCCAACTTAAAGTTACATTTATACTATATTAAAAAAAATCATTAGTTATTAAATATTTGGGATGATCTTATTTCTTGACCGAATAACCCACCCGAAACTGAATCAATGTTTAATATTAGATTCCGGTATAAGCATTATTCTTGCCTTTATATACGAATAAATATAAAAAAGGAGATACTTTAAGTTTATATAATTTGAACGAAAAAGTCTTATGTATTTCTGCGTAGTTATATGCCAAAGAAGAGACAGGTTTCTCACGTTCTATACATATGCTCCATGTATGTATATAAATGTAACTTTAAATAAGTAAATGCCAAACGCAGTGTCGTTGAATACAGTGCAACAATGTGAGATTGTCTGCGGCCAGGACGTTTCCAGCTAGCACAGCTTATTAGCAAGCCCGGATCCTCTGCGTGGAAATTGGTTCAGCGGTTACCAGTTAATTGAAAGACAAACACACATCACTGGAAGGTTTAAAATGTAATTTAATAACTCCCTGAGCCATTTCACGCCCGTGGGAAAGTCTTTAAGTGTCGTCGCGGATTGATAGCAACTTTGTTGGATGCTTTTTTTTATACTACACGTACTTTTGATTTGTCAGCATTCTTTCTTCGTTCTCCGGAGTGTAGTGCTTAGGGTTTATTTTTTAATGACATGTTTTTAATGCGACGATCTGTGGAAGTTCCACAGATGCTTTTTTTTAAATTTTTAAACACGAAGAAACTCAATCCGGATTAATGTGTTATTACAATTAGTGCGAGGTTTGGTTGGCTTACCACTTATAATGTCATATTAATCGTGATTTATTTATTATCTTTCAGTTGTTTGAAATTTTGCACAAAATCTATAATATTACAGTTATTAAAAAAAAAACTTTGTGTTCGTATTGGTGTCAAGAGTCGTCAGTATGAATAAAACTTTGCTTATATAAAGCAGACTCCGCTTATGTGGTTTGTGTTTTTGAAAATTGTCCTTGACAAAAAGTAGCCTGGCTATCTTATTCTTTTTTCTTTTACTTCCAACTGTTACTGAGTAGTCTTCATAGAGTTCAAATGAACTGCGCCCATTTCTGACTCGTCGAAATGAAAACGTTTAGAACACAAGGTTTTCCGCGAGCACTTATACAAGTTTTGACGAATTTTTTTAGTCATCCTCCGCGCTGTCAAAATTGCCGCCGAAAATCGTCCGCGGCCAACCGGCCGTCGCATTCGAATATGAATATGGGACATTAAAAAGCGTCCGTAAATTAAACCAATAAACGTCAATAGTAACGTTCGAAAACGCTCTTCGGTGGAGAATCCCGTTGACTTTGCAGGGTCGGGTTTGTCACTAACGAAGTGTTAGGGTGGTATTATATGCGTCAAGAACGTTAAAAGATGTTTACGACATTTTTCGTATATCTTTTTTATAATGTACCAAAACGCGCGTTTTATATCGGAGAACTGTCGGTGTTCACGCCGCGGAGTAGGGGGCGTCTCGTGATTTAGACGCAGGCATCTCGTAAATTCTTACAGATTCGTAAAAAACAAAAATATGATTAAATATATTATATTATTATTATGTTTTTTTTTTGTATTTTTATGGGGTAAAGCGGTGAGAAGAACGCCGGGCGCCTGATAGCAAGTGGCTTGTTTGCCCATAATGTTTTAAAGACACTGAACATTTCAGCAGAAACATTACAACAGTCTGCTTGATTATGCGACCACTTATTTATACATCTTTGGTCATAAAAAAAATTAAACCAATTCAAACCGCAATTTAATAATACTAAAACGTCAGTGTTTTAAGGTAAAATAAAAGGTGTGACTTTTCTTCTCTGTAAAAGAGCGCAAGAGATAAAAAGGAATGTTTAAAAGTTGCTAGAAAACGCACACCCGTCATCATATTCATTCGGCAGAGGTAAAAGAAGTTCAATGTATAATAACTACATAGACGTATGTCATCGGACAATTTATTCAGCAAAAACTTTTGCGTGACTTGTTCTACCTAAGTTGAACTTTTATTGCAGAATTTAAAAGATTTAGGATAAATTAATAACTGAAGAATCCAAAGAGGTTTACTTCGTCTCTTGTAATGCATGAAAAGTAATATATGACCTGTCTATTTTGCTTTTTGTCTAATTGCTTCTTTCAGTATCGAGAAAAGATGGTTATGTTTTCTGATAGGCACAGTTTATTAAGAAAGGCTACGTTTCATGTCGGAGAAATTTAAGAGGAACATGATGATCGAAAACATTAGGTCACGTGGGAAGAAGTTAAATTTTTTTATTAGATAGAAATGTACACACCACACAAAGTATTTCTAATTTCATAAAAAAAAACGTAAGACTAAAGTATTATATTTTTGAATTAAACAAAAACTATGAATAATAGTTTTATCCTTTTAGATGAGGGAATTGTAGTGTTTTCAAAAGTATTATATACTTAAATGAGAGATATAAATTAAAGCAAATAGTCTAGTCGTTGAGACTTTGGACTCAAAAGTTTTAATAAGTAGCATGTTGTTACATGTTAAGGGTACAGTAATCTCCCCTATAACGCGGTACTCTTATAACGCAATTTCATTTTTATACTCCTATAACGCGTTTTCATATAACGCGGAACCAATGTACCGTGTTATAAGGAGGATTACAGTATTTTTCCACCTGATTTGTGTAAAAAAATTATGTTGCACCTTCTTGATGTTGATCAACAAAGCTGTCACCAATGGGCAGTATAGTATCGGCTATTTGCCTACACGTCAAGTTCAACAGATTTGATTAGTTTTTAGAAATGCTATAACCTAACAGTTGTTTGGCGGCAAATCCAAGACGATTCTGGCGCGAAACAATAGAGGCTTCCTGCAAACCTTCGAATTCGAACATCGAACGTACGTTCCCCGTGCTATGTACGGCTTTAGGTGACGTATGCTAATAAAACTTTATACAACATAATCTTTATCGGTCGTAAAACCTCAATTCCATTATGCACCTAGCTCCAAGCTACCGACTTTATGACTTAGACTATTGCATAGTATATACGACTGTTCAGACCTAACAAGCGCCCATTCTAGCCTATCCTAGATTTGTACAAGTCCCTTATCCCGTTCTTCCTTCTCCTTTCCTCGAACCGAAGTGAAAGGAATGCAAGATAGGGAATGTACAGCGAGACTTTGGTTTTACGATCGCTTAAGACGTTGGCACATTGCTACGAATGTAATTCACGTACCCCTTGGGGCTGAATCGTAAATGTTGAATGTTTTAAAATTATAGACCGGACAGTTAATTAAACCCGTTCAATTTTAGCTGTTAGAGTACATTTCAAAGCCGTAGTGTAGAAGGGTATCATATATAGGTTTTTCGGGTCAAAATAGCGATTTTTCATTTCAAATTAACACTTTTTATTTCAAATTAATATTTTTTCATTTCAAAACAACATTTTTTCTTAATTTAACTTAAGAATTTTCTGGACGGACAAATATACGATACTTTACATTTTTTATACACTTTTTAAATTTTTACTTCAGTAATAATGATAATAGATATAGAAGGTTATGGTTTCTTCTTTTAAATAAATACTAAATTGTATAGTACAATTAACGCTACTTGGAAAGATGTTCAAGTCATTCTGTGAGACCACAGATTCTTTCATTTGTTGTTTTGTAGAATTAATTTGGAAGAATAATAAGCTAATGATATTTTTCATTATTTTTCTGAATTTGTATCAATTTTAAACTGTAAATTTTTAATTTATACATGACTAACTTAGAATTAATTTTTATCTATCGATGAATGATTTACATTTATAATACCCGGTTATATTTGTTTCTAATATTTTATAACTGTATATCCGGCGAATATACTAAAATAGCGCGCTTCCTTACATTTCGGAATTTTAAATAATTACAACGTTACGAAGGTTAATTTATACGGGGCATAATATTTACGGCTAATTAAGGTCGTAAATACAGCGACTGATAATTAACTGCTACTTAGACGGATAAGAATCTGAGAGTTGGTTACTTTGCTCTAATATACTTTATCAGTTAAATCAGTACATTTCAACGCAAGAAGGCGACGAGTTTCACGAGGTAGCAAGTGATTACCATATTTGCGGTTGCCTTAAGCCTTAAGGTAAAAGAACTTATACCTACTCTATCCCTAGACTACGGTTCCTTTACCTTTTTAGGAGGTAAAGTGAACTTTTAACCGACACACCGGTGCACATTGCTATGGGCAGGCGTGTTACTCCTCTGTCTACTGCTAGTCCTCTGTTTATCGTCATCGTGCTATACAGAAGGTGCTTAACACTGCGCTGAGCTCCTGACCCCAAGGATTTCACACTTAGCCGATCGTTTTTAAAGAGATTTTAATTTTTTCAATTACTTTGAGAGTACGTGTCTATTGACGACCATCTCTATTCGGCGTCAAATAAATGACGTATATACGTGTTATATTTTTCTCATTTAAGTATATATGTATTGTTCTATTTATCGTATTGTATTTGACATAATCTCTCTCCATGTCCAAGGTTTACCGGAACTCTTAATGGTATTAAGTCCGCCCATTATAATACATAGTTAGAGTTTCTTTTTCCATTTAAATGGATAAGTAAATGAAATAGGGTATAGTTAAATATTTACTTATATTGTAAAGTTTTTATATAGTATATACATTTACTACGTTATTCTTCGATTCCAATAGTTTATTTGTGTTGAATATCATCATACTGCGAAAATTAACGGCAAAATTATACAAAAACTCTTACAAATTTGTAGTATAAGTAATGATTACGACTAGAAATTGAAAATCTCTATCTCCTTCTCTTTCTTGTATAACAGTATAACGAATTTCCATAAAGTCGAATTGGTATGTTTGTTGCGTTAAAATTTGAAAACGAAAAACTTACGTAGACTCGTATCTGTTTCTTTAACACATAAACTGAAGCATGTTATAAATCAATCAGTTAAGTTGTTATTAGAAATATATATGTATATTTATATATCTACGTATATTTTATAAAATCTAATCGAATTGACTGGAAAAGGATACCTTAAGTAGCTTAAAATCCAGTTGCAATTCCAAAATACAGTTTTGACAATAAAGCAAAATAATTAATAAAAATATATAGTAAAATAAACTAAAATAATACAATGATGATGTTCACTGCGTTGTGTTACTGTAATTCAAGATTAATGAAAGCGAAGAATGTCCAGTAGCTTAAAATCCACTCGTTGCAATTCCAATACGGAGTTTTAACAGTAAAATCATAAAAACGTATAGTAAAATAAATATAATGATCACTGCGTTGATCTTTAACTTATACCATGAAATTGATGAATAAGAGATATTTAACTTCTTCACTGCGTTGAACTTTAACTTATACTATGCAACTGATGAAAGTGTAGATGATTAATTTCGCCGATGTGTCTAGGACGAGGGGAGGCTGGCGGCGCCATGGCGTGCGCCGGCTGCGAGAAGCCGATCCTGGACAAGTTCCTGCTCCACGTCCTGGAGAGGGCATGGCATGCCGCGTGCGTCAGGTGCGCCGATTGCCGGGCGCCGCTGGCGGACAAATGCTACTCCCGGGACAACAAGCTGTTCTGCAGGAACGACTTCTTCAGGTAAGCAGTCTCCATAAAGCATTTGGCTGAATAATCTATACGCTAAAGATAAAGATATTATTTTACACGTCTGCCCAAAATGAGTATGTGTTCAGTTTCACTGTACAAGCTATACGTCACGTGTAAGCTGTACGAAGATATTATTTTACACGACTGCACAAAACGAGTATGTATTCAGGGGTAATATGAGCGTGTATGGGAGAGTGTAGTCAGCTTTTACTTGTCTCCATAGCAGTAATGTAAATTGATTTGTTTGTTACCAGTGCTCGACTATGAGAAGCTTACTAACTTATCTTACGGATATAAACAAACGGCTGGCAAACTCTTTCACTCTCTTGAGAGCATTATAAGAAGCACACACTACTTCACTAGTTGGTATAACATTAACATTTTAATTCCGTTTCCCGTATTTAATATTAGCGCGTTATTTGAATAAAAAATTGTTACAATAAAAGACGAGGCAGCCGTGGTATTAAATGTAAATCTATGTATTGCTTATTATATTTAAACTGATGTTATGCAAATATCCTAACTAAAGCTCGTCACCATATTGCCCGTTATTTAACCGTCAAACAACCGACACGTCACTTTATCGCAAAAACATTATTATTGCATCGTTATTGTGTGATAGGAAAACAACTATATATACTTGTTGTTTGTATTATTATGAAAAAAGTTTTGTTTAATCGGTACCATCCGTGTCATACGAGATAATCACTTAACTCTTTTTTCACTTAACTGTTTGTTACCTATTTTTTATAAAAAACAGCTTCTTATATCCTATCGATTTCTATAACGAAGGTGTGGGTTTGGTAATAGACCGTTTTATTGCGGCCTATCCAGACACCTGTCGCTAACGCATTATTTATTTTTAACCATGGGTTGTTAATGTCTAATTACGGGAACTTGAACAAGCCAAATTAAACTATAACGCCTAGTTTGGTCCAGTTGCTTTATATTAAATTAGCCTTGATGGTTGTGGTGGCTTGCCTCAGTCTTTATCTATAGTAATTTCACCGATGTAAAGAGTCGAATTTATTCAAGGTTCTATTTTTTATATTCATAGACTTAGTCAGTATGTATAATTTGGTAAATATTTAGAAAAGTTTCTGATTTTAATAATAACGTTAGATTACGATTCCATTGCCTCATTATAACAATTCATATAATGTATTTCTACTTTTATATATGTATACCTGGTCGGTTGCCCAAGCACTAAAATTTAATTTAGGATGTTTCGAGAACTTTTTAATTTTAAAAATATTCGCATATTACTGTGGCTTTTCAGTATTCCATTTCATAGGAAGAGATAAATCACGATGAGTTGAACTTAAAGTTTTTACTTTAAATTTGTTGTATATCCAATATTTTAAGGAAATAAAGTTAACTAATTAGATGTATAGGGAATGTGATTAATAAAGAAAGAAAAGAAACCTCAAAGGAACATTTTCCTTGGTCGCTGTTTCTATTTGGCTAAGTTGTTGTCGAGTTAAGAGTTAAGCAGGCAGTTTTTTCAAACTTATTCACGGGGTTTTATGTATTGCCAACCTGCGCAGAAACATTTTATAGTATAGATAGCAAGTATTGGCTTGAAATGACAAAAAGAAATAAATTTCGTATAGCATTGTCTATATTTTTAGAACGTTTACTAAGGGGCTTTGTAGACAAAGACGGGGAATCCATAAATAAATACTACGAACACGTCATTTCTGACCACCCATTGACAGGAACGGCCGCAGTTACGTGTCATTATGGTACATATAAATTTGACGAAAAAAGTAAAGACATTAGATTGTTAAATCATATGGCGCCTCGAAGTGGACAAAAAAGCAGTAATTTTGTTGCAGGTGAGGTAACAGCGGAAAACGGTTCAGTTATGACTTCCGTCATCTTGATGGTTTAATTTGACAGTTTTTTCTATTCGAAGTTAGAGTTGCGTAAATTTTGAAAGTGGTCTTTTTTTTAATATAAAACATAGACAAATTATCTTGCATGCCAGGAATTTTTAGTAATTGGCTTGCGGTTTTAGAAAAAAGGTTGTGTTTAGTAAATATTTTTTTTGGAA
Source organism: Eurytides lysithous rurik (assembly GCA_018247575.1). NCBI lineage: Eukaryota > Metazoa > Arthropoda > Insecta > Lepidoptera > Papilionidae > Eurytides > Eurytides lysithous. The sequence goes on along the minus strand of DWHO01000198.1, from coordinate 7,673 downwards.
TTTGGGTACAATTTAAATAAAGAATTACGATTTTTGTATACACTTTAGATTTTTATATAGAATCACGGTTACTCATATGATTTACTCAAAACGAGAGGTACTGAAAAAAAACTGTAAATCGTTTTTATAGTGATTTAAGGAACAGTAACATATATGTACATGTTATGATATAGGCATTACTATAACTCTTTGAGTGGAATAACTATTGATGATCCGTTTGGTGTAAGTGAAAAGGTTATCGTATTTTTTAATGAAGAAATAAAAATTGAACCTTTGGTTCAACTTATAGTTGAAGTATAGTTATATAAGTTTGATCTTAACCAAAGTTAAATAACAAATTGTACCACGTAAATTACTGCACCTCTCGTTATTTATAAAAAGAAAATTTCGACAAATTTAGCACGCCGTAAAATGCCTTTATAGATTAACGGAAACAAAAAATGTTTCTACTTTATATGCTCAATCGTTTTAGTTTTTTGGCACGGAACTGTCAAAGTATGAAGCCTTGCCAAATATTATGTGTATTACGAGGAAGATTTTTTTCACACTAACGTATTATATAGAATTCAAGTTTGTTGACAGAATTCAGAGAGGTTTGGAAGAGTTCCAAATCGATACATGTCGTCAGGCCTTTTAAAAGTACCACGGTTTGATATTGTATGTATCTATCTTGTATACAACAACATCGTCTAAGTGGAAATGGTGTCTGTAAGTTTGTTACTTAAAAACTAGAAAATGGCAGATGAAATACCAATAACTCATACAGATGCATAAGTGCTTTTTAATTTAAAAACTGAGGTATGTTTTATCTCGATCATTTAAAAATAAACTGAAAATTTAAGTATTCTCTGACCCAGCAAAACGACGTTTGGTAGACTGTTTAATATTTTAGTGTCTTTTGTATTAATTTTTTGTTACGGTAAATTTAATGTATAGTGGTGAAAACTTTATTGGCCCATTTTGTAAGTGTACGTATATTTAAAAGTCGTATATGAGAGCTGTGTTTTATAAAACCAATAAAATCTATATATTAATACGCGAAGAAAAAACTTTGGACCCCTTTTACGTTCTATGGCCCTCGCGGAAGAGAATGAAATTTGGCAGAGTTGTAGTTTTGTGATCATATTTTTTTTATGTTATTCATAAAATATATATTAAATTAAATGAGCAAATTCGTTCATTGTTTACGTTTATTCTACTAATGTTTTTGATGGGTACCAGTTATTCCCAAAGTGGTCCACGGAAGATCCAGCAGAGGTGTGATTAGAGCTAATCTCCACATGTTGTGACGAGTTTTGGGAATATATGTTAAAAATGTATCCGTATAGTTCACCGAAACCAGTAAAATTTCAAAAGGCCTTTTGGCCTACGACGAAAAATCGTTTTGGGACTCTGATGTATGCCATACTAATTACTAATAATCATTTTACTAACGAGCTAACAAGTGACATACTCTTTTGAATATAAAAAAAAATCAAATATATACCGTTATGTCGTAACACCTCTATGTCAAAGGGCATCAGAAACTTCCGTCCGTCTATTTCGATATATATTATAAATAACCCGGCAACATTCTCGATGTGCGACATCTGACAGGGCTGCCGCAACGCCAACGTGCGCGGCCAAAAGCCTCATGTTTAATTCATAAAGCCTCCGTCGTTTATGCAAATGCGGTCGCTAATAATTCTACGTGATGATAAAAGTAAAAAAAAAAAATACCAGTTTTATCAGCCACAGCACGCTTGTATCAGTGAACTTAAATGACAACACGTGTTGTATACGATACAGAGATATGTTACTGCCGCGTTCCGGTTTGAAGGGCTATGTTACTAACATAGTGATATAACATCTTTAATCTTTAGATGATGAACATAGCGCAGGGCCGAACGGATTCTGGTGACACTGTGGTCATAGGCAGGGAACTGCCTCCGTGGCCTAGTGGTATAGGCCCGCGCCTTACAAATCGGAAGTCGTCGGTTCGGATGTCGCGGAGGCCAGTGACTTTGTTGTTGTTCTTACTTTGTGTAGGGCAACACGGGCTGATAAACCGATTGCCTGAAAAGCATGATGATCCATACGTCGGATGGACATGTGAAAAGTCGGTCCCGGCTTCTTATCGACGCCATTTAGCGGTGGCTTGGGGAAGTCGTTGTTAAGAGGTCGATTTAATGTCACAGCCTCTGCGTCTGATCCCTCTCGTGGTCTCACCTGGTCGTGTCGATTATACATCCCATCGGGCAATGAGAGTAAAGAAAGTGAGTGTAACTGTGTCTGTGCAAACTTGTGCACTATAATATATCCTGCACACTTAGCTGTCTCCCTTGTAGATCGGCCACCATTGCCTGAATCGGTCTGGAGGACATTATTATTTTATTATTATAGGCAGGTGTGCCATTTAGTTTCCTGGAGATTTAAGACGTTATATTAAAGCTTTAGCCCTAAGCCCTTACCCTCTTAACCGAAACATGGTAGCGTTTACGCATTAGTACGCAGTAGAATAGCTGTAATTGTTTCACCCAGGGTGAACTCTGCAAAAGAGTCTTAAGACTTAGAGAATTGTAATGGTAACCATTCATAGACTTTTATAATAGGTGATTTTAATGTAATGTTAATGATAAACATAGAACTAAAAAACAATAAGAATTTATTTTAACTTTAGAACTAAACAGTATATATATATAAGTGGAACGTTGAACGTAGATGTGGAAAATAATATCGTTCAATTTTACGTTCGAATAATTATTAATACGATTTAATTACCATAAAAACTATTAATACCATTTTAACGATACTATTTCGTTGTTTCTCATTTATTCCAAGATCAATGGGTCAATTACTCGGACAGTAAAACTGAAACAGTAACGTTTAATATCAAGATCAATTCCGTAACTATTGTAATTGTCGGTCTACGAAAAAAACGTAATCGGCCGATAAACGAAAATAGCTCGGTCGCACGTCAATAGATAAAAAATAGCATGTTCGGTTGACATAATTCTAGCCGTAACGAGTTGGCGTCGATATTGACCCAAAAGCGGCGGATTAAGTACATCACTCACGTAATACCGTTAGCGGCCTTCGTCATTCCGTATTCGATAATCGACGAAAAACGGTTATTGGTTGCTGCGTTTAGTTGGCGCTACTGACGGGCCATCACTAGGGATGGACTTATTATTATCATTTTACCTTCCAATTACAAGATGTTGTCAAGAGCAACGACTCGGCGGACAACGTTTTTTAGCATAATATTTCCATATATTCTCAAAGACGACACACGTTAACGAATAAGAAAGATGTCTCTATAGTTCTACAAAGATTACAAATAAAATATCGTTTCGTGTAAAGTTTCTATGAGCGTCTTATTTATAACTGAAGCTAAAATGTTGAATGTGTTTTATGAAATATCCCTGCCATCGCCTGTAAAATAAATTTTAAGATGATGTTCTTTTGTACTAAAAAAAAATTAAGAAAATATACAGGGCCCGACATGTTTTTGAGAAAAGATAAAATGCAATAGCCACGCTTCTGCGTGTTTCAACCTCACTTGTATATTCTAGGTTCTTAATGATTTCATATGTACATTATTAGTTAATTATCAGTTATGTAATAGGTTGTCCGTTAAGTTCGTGCCGATTTTTGGTAGTTAACCAGACGGAATGTATCACAATTATTGAAAACAAATGACATGTGCACATATTCTAAAAGAGATGCTTCAATCATATTTGGAATAAATAGAGTTTGGTAACGATTTACCTACCTACTGAAAATCGGCACGAACTTTCCGGACAACCCAATATAATACTAAATACATTATTCGATAGAATATTAGGGATACATAATTGTGTAATTTGTATAACTAATTTAAAATAATTATAGTAGCTCGGGGGCCACATTGACATTTAAAATACTAACAATTCTTTCCTATGACTATTGATCATTCGGAACGTTTTGTTCGAAAAATTATTCGTACACATCGTATTCCAAAAATCGGGAGTTTAAATATAAATTAAGGTACTAAAACTAGTCCAATATAACCATTAGTATAATAAATCATTATCCATCGATATTATTACTTAAATCTTAACATCACTAATGCTAAGACGCGCCCAATTTCACACAGAGCTTCGTTTCCGAACGCTTGCATATATTCATCGCTATAACTCGGTTCCCATTGTACGTCCATTATTGACCTTAATGATTGGACGCCGTCTCTCAATCGATATTCCGACGGGCCGTCGATAAATTATTTCGGGAGGCGATATCTGAATTATATTTACGATTAATATTTCAACATCGGCGTACATAAAATTTGTCAGCGGCGACTCTTTTATGGATCTAGCTGTAAATCGACTCAATCAAGTGTACCAAATGAATGAGAACATCGATTCTGATGCCGTTTCCGATTATTATTATTTTCTTCTAATATCGCTCCCGCATCCGCGTTACGTTTCAGAGTTGGAACGTTTACGATCGACTGCTGGCAATCAACATTATAATAGAAGTGAGTTATGAAGATTATTCGACGTGTAAATTAATTTACGGTCGCCTTCCGCGTCGGATGCGACAGGTGAAGGAGGTTAAGGAGAGATTAGAAATAACTCGATGTGACTCCTAATGGTGTTCTTCGAATTTTTATTTCTTGACTGCTGTTACATATTCGTACTGTTGTGTAAATTCGTCTTCGCTTCCGTTTGAATTTGTCTCGTTTTCACCAATGGATGAGGTGTCGTAATCTCATGACTAAATTCGAGCATAACTCAACTTTTTAATATCTATTTCAAGTTTCCAACGAACTGGTGGATGCTTTACTATGTTCCCAAATAATAAAAAGTGGTGTAGTTTTAGACCGTAATAGAAACATATCAATAAATGTGTTCATTATATCCCATTAAACATAATATGTGGGTGAAAGATAATGCTGGCAAATTGTGTCGTTTTACAGATAAAAAAAAATGTGTATTTTCGGACCATAAAGAATTTTCATTTATTTGTATGCACAATCGTATTCATAACCTTTACTAAATAAACTAACCTACTGTATCGTATATATAAACCGTTAGTGGTAATGTAATTCTATTTTCAAATATTTCGCTTGAGACGTCACCTTCTGAATTGAAAATTAGAGAAAAAAATTGTCCAAAATTATATTATACAGACGCAACCGAAACAGTTTATAACTTATTAACGTCACGTTTTGTGAATCGAAATTTTATTTAAATTATAGGCTTTTCCAGGGAGGCGACTGTATTTTTAGTATTTAACGGAAACGTATAAACTTAATTGCGAATGTGAATCGATGCGGATTTAATGAAATGTCGGCCCCGAAATACTTTTTTAAGTGAGTGCCTTAAATCCGAACCCAGTTCAGTAATTACTGGATTATCTAATTAGATAGGATTAATTTTTATGATAGGACGACGGGGTCCGATCGAGGTTGCCTCAATAAGTCGCTTAAGGTCGGCGAACAGGTACTTCGATGTGCTACTTTCAAATATAACATCTTCGAAGGAGCTTTAGTTTAATTCGTATTACATATATCGGACAAAACACTCTTCTCGTTTTATTCGAAACTTTCCCATTTAAAGAAAAACGCAGAAAAATGTTATACTAGTTCTGCGTCTGATAGTAAGTGAAATGCTTGGCCATAAGCGCATTGCTTTTAACGAACTAGACAATTTAAAATTCTGTTTGACCCACCGCTCATCACTCAAGGATATAAAAATGGAATATATCTACGATAGATAATATCCCTTTTGACATTGCCTTTTTAACGGGGAAAGCAATACTATGTTTATGTACATTCTTCTGTACGGTAGTGTAACTGACAATGATGTGGTTTTCTTAGAAGGTGAAGTGACGTCACGAACTGCACGTGTTTAGAAATTGTGCTGTACTCTGCAGAAGTCTGGGATAGACTGCACCCATTAATTACGCTGACAACTGCCTTTCAAGTTGGAACACAGTAATACTGGCACTGTTTCCCTATGAATAACTGGTGATGCAGTAGAAGTACCACTTCTCTAGGCAGTTTCTATGATAGAAATCATATGAGAGCGTTTGGCACAAAGGAGCCCGACCTTTTTCCCGAGAATTGTTCGCACCACTCCCGGTTGTTCTAAACCAGTCTTTATCACCCAGGCGTTACGGCACGAAATGCAGCGGCTGCGGGCACGGCATCTCGCCATCCGACCTGGTCCGGAAGGCGAGGGAGAAGGTGTTCCACCTGAACTGCTTCACGTGCCTCGTCTGTCGAAAGCAGCTCTCTACTGGGGAGGAGTTATACGTGCTAGATGACAACAAGTTCATTTGCAAAGAGGACTACTTGGCCGGAAAGGCGCCGACGCAGCATTGTAAGTTGATTTTGTTTATTTTCTTTTGAAGCAGTCTACAATGGCCAGTGTGTTGAATTTAGCGCGTTTTTCTTCCTTCTACATGAGAGGAGATTGCATTAGATTTTTTTTAAATGATTATAAGCAAAAATATATTAATTTCATACATTTTTTCATACTTACGTATCAATTGAGGTACTACTTACGTACGTTCTTTTACAAATATTTCATAATTTAAAACCATCGTATACTTATTTTGCATTCATTTGTTTGACGAGTTACAAAATTATCTAATGAATGTCGCAACCTTTCAGTACCATAGGCATAGGCACTTCGTACTCCACCCACTTTATCAATTTAAAGTCAAGGAAAACATTTCGCAGATATAATACCGTGTGTCGACATTGTCAGGCAGGTGTCGCAAAATAGGATCTGTCAACAACGACCGCCACGAGATTGCTTTAAAATTGGAACGTTCTCTTTCGCGCCATTATTTACGTAACACCAATCTAGCGACATACGCCATCACGTTCGTAGCAACGGTTGCTATATGAAAAAAATAAATAAATGAGATCTTTCATTGTCCTCACGATAATTACCTTTCTGAAATTTGAATTCCCTCTTTCGATATTCGAACGTGACATGTGGGAATTGCTTTGCGCAGATAAAAATAGACAAGGTTTTTTTTTTATTGTTTAAGAGGCAAACGCATTGTCGACAATGGGGCTCACGTCGCTTTGAGATCGGGGTTTTCGATCGATACCAACCGTAGCCGAATCGAGGAGTAAAAAAAGAGACAAAACACGCCGGCGTGGCGTCGGGTGGGAAAAAAGCCAACCGAATTACACATTAGCCACGTCTCCACGCGGTAGTATCGTAGACGTGGTTTTTTCCCGCTCTTTTCTTTTTTTTTCTGGTGTGTATCGTATTGTCGAAGGCGACGCTCCGCCGCGAGCCAAAAAAACTTACGATGTGGCAAGTCGTGAACTGGGGAAAACTTGAATACGTTTCTATGACAACGAGTGTTTTCATGATGTGTCCGCATTTTTATTAACAATACGTTTTCTCTTTGCCCGTGGGTTAAGAAAAATATCGTTGATTGCAAATTAATTTAAACGTAAGATACAAGAAAAAATTTTGATGACCATAATGACAAAATTGTTTAGATAACATTATAGCCTCGATGGGCAAGATACAGGATTTCATTTCTCACAAATGACTGTAATATAAATAATAATAATATCATGAATATCATGGGACATCTCCCACATTGCCGTCTGAACCCAAACTAGGTAGATCCTGTACTATGGTAATCAGACAACTGATATACATACTTATATATTTAAA